>JAIFZK010000001.1:2885000-2920000 GCA_027481765.1 Tenualosa thibaudeaui | reverse complement strand
GACTGAGTAAGAAAGCGTTGAGTACTCTGAGAGTCTGAGTACACAGAGAGACTAAAGGCGTTTGGAATTTACTTGCTATTAGACAAAGTGTAAGCGTATGCACCCTCCTGCGATCTGCTGTGTCCTGTGTGCAGACTTGCTGCAGCGTTACACAGTCAAAACGCACGATAGTGAAGGTCTCTATCAGGCAGACCACAGTAATATGAGATCTGGAAAACTGGGCAAAAGCTGGTATGACAGGCATCAAGTGGTCATGTAAACAAACAATATGGAGACACTGTTTTTTTGAGCAATTCCCCCTTACTTTCTTGTCAGTATTGCATCTTGCAAACATGTTTGCGATGACGTGTGACCGACGCATTAAACGGCTGCAAAAATAAACATGGAAGCCACGATGTACACGTATGCTTTGGTTGTCTGCAGCAAGTAAATTCCAGCCCTAAGAGAATGAGTAAGTGAGTGTTGAGTAAACTGTGAGGGAGACCTAGTATGTAAGAGACAGTACACTGATAGTCTGAGTAAGAGACTATTCAGATGCTACAGTTGTCAGCAGCTGCCAGTTTCTCATGTTTTGGGAAGTTAATATTCATCATTCTCAAGTTTGTTGTTTTTATTTTTGTCATTTTTAGCATTTTTATTTCTTTTGAATTGTATAGTCTTATTACAGCATCATACAGTCTGTGTCTTTATTTTGATCTTTCAATGTTAACATCAAGACATTACTCAGCATTTCAACTGCAAACAAAACAGATTTAAATTCTCCACAAGCTGAGTTTATTTAATGTAGATTATTAAACCACTCTAATACCTAACCTTGATATTTGTGCTTAGAGACTACCCTAGGATATTTTTTAATGGTTATGATAATTAAAAGTTAATACTAATACAACAGTGATGCTACTTTTATAGTTAACTGGAGAGCATTTTGAAAAAGCACTCTGCTGTCAATACGCTCAAGATCACTGACTGACAAATGTGCCATCACTTTTGGCCACCACACTACCAGCAAAGACCACAAGAGGGGGCTTCAGAGACCCAACCACATTCATTGGCTTTAATTAAAATTTATAGGACCAAATGAAAAGAACTTAACTGTACAATTATCATGTTTAAAGCCAATTAGTGCAATTCCCAATGTGGCATATTTGTTTACAGATACAGTAGATTGCACTGATGAGGACAGCAAAGCTTGTTGTTTTGGTCTGAGCTTTTATAAGTCCATCCACTCCAAGGACACGAGGGACGAGTAACAGCTGGGGCCTTTGGAATGCATGGACTGGACTTATGCCTTTTGTTATATGCTGTCATGCACAAGTCCTCCCAAGCAATGAGACCAGGTTTTATTACGCTACATTACCACACACATGGATGGTTTTGCTACTGCCTGCATGTCTGTCTGTCTGTGTGTGTGTGTGTGTGTGTGTGTGTGTGTGTGTAAGAGAGAGAGAGAGAGAGCACATCTCCAATCTCTACCCAGTACATCTTGTTCTTCCAGTGGGGTATGCAGCTGTTGGTAGTTATTGCGGCGCTCACCTTTGGGAGGGTGCAGCTTGTGGCTGGTCTTCTCGCACCAGCCCACAGGGTGGATGTCTGGGGAGTTGGAGTTTACCCAGAAGTCATAGCAGTCAGAGTACTTGTCAAAGTGCAGCCTGATGCGGTGGCCTGATACCTGTGGGAAGATGGGAGATGAGGCATTTCAAATCAGCGGTTCCCACTTAGGCTTTTTGCAGACTTGCTTGAATGTATAAGAACAATGTAACTTTTCAAGTAAGACTATTAATTCTATTGTGAATTAAAAGAAAGCTGAACATTTATTTTCTGTGAATTTTCTTTGGTAACCCAAAATGAAAGGTCATAAATTGGAACATCTAACTAACCGTGAAACATTTGTGGTGATTCTAGCAAAGGTTACACTGTTTATCTTTTTCTGCAAAATAATACACTATATTCTTTATGTTTAACCTCATAAAGTTATGCTGAAGTATGTCTATTCTTTCAGTGCATTATGAAACCTCTAAAACACTATCTACCTCCACAAAGATAGGGAGCGTTCTTAGGAGACACCTCACAGCAACAAATGACATTCAACAACCAATCTTGATGGATAATAGCGCTCTTCCTTTAGAGTGAGAGTCTCAAGGTCTCTTCCCATACACAAAGCCAGGCAAGTATCTTGTCTCTCACCTCGGCCACTGTCAGCACGCAGTACATGGATGGGTGCTCAGGGTCAACCCCCTCCAGCTTCATCCCCATCCGGAAGCCATTCTTGCTCTGTGGGAGAGACTGGTGCTGTGGACACACACATGCACACACACAAACACACACACACACACGCACACACACACACACACAAGCACACACACACACACACGCACACGCACACGCACACGCACACGCACACGCACACACACACATACACACATGCACATACACAAAGACACACATATTCCATTAGGTTTTTGACATCACTGTTGTTAGCTAGAAAACACACATTACTTCACATTAATGCCTCAGTCACTTCATGGGTGGAAGCAGAGCCAAGCTTTGAGGGCACAGGAGGGCATGTTCATATGCATGAGAAAAAAACACAAAAGGAAGCTAACTGTAACGCCGAGGGCTAAGACAAAAAGAGACCCACAGGGAGAGCTGCTCATATAAATCTAGCACATCAAAGGTGATAGGATAGGACTACAGGCACACTGTGAGGGGCTACAGTGGAGCTGGTTAGCCCTCATAGATAAACACCAAACATTAAGAGATAATGAGTAAACAGAGCAAGGGCTGCACTAACTCCCTACTCATTGTCAACACATTCTGTTTAATTAGCTTTGACATTCCGAACAGGGAGTCATCTTATTTATCCAGGGGGAAGGTGTTACCTCTTTAAACAGTTTGCTGGGGGCTGCAATGGCCTTTTCCTGCTCCAGATATGATGCCCAACACCAAGACTTCTTTTTGCCTCCATAAGGAACCGCTATTAGAAGAACACAACATAACACAACAGTTTTAAGGCGGAAACGTTGTCCCCTTAATAAACCGTGGCATTCAGCAAGAGGGTGTGGTCTCTCCTTTTATTCAACTATTGCTACTGTGACCAGCACCTCGCCAAGTTTATTTGGTGCATGTCAACTTTCCTTTATGCAAAAAAAAACAATCAAAAAATCAAAACAAAACAACCAGTAGTTTGAATTTAGGTTTGAGAATTTAACACAAGGTAAAAGCAAGACAAATGTCATTATGTGCACATATGTGTGTTTGTATGTATATACAATCATGTAAATACATAAATACACAATAAGTATTTTTTGTTTATTGGTCTGTGTGTATGTTAGTGTCTGTTGACATAGAGCTCATAAATGGCTTCATGTGATGATACAAATGTTGAGTATCACAGCTGCTCCATCCCCATAAACCCCTGGGGCCCTTGAGGCCACAGTCCCATGGGTGACCCTCTGAGTAGGCCAGTGTCTCCCTGCCCAAACTCACTGTGCCTAAGCAGAGCTGCATCACCCCTCCGTTTCCTTCGCCCCCTGGGCGCCCCGCGGGTCGACTTCCTGCTGTCCTTCTCTTCCTGTTTGGGACAGCAAACAAAGGCTGTATAAATCACTTCATTTAAATAGGTATGCCAAACACACATACTAGACATATTCATATACACATACCATGCACACAATAACAATGACCATTTGGAAGTCTGCACATGACTTATATTTCAAAACTACATACAGCAGTGGAACTTCATTTTAACATAAAATTCAACAACCATTGTGTAGTATTTATCTAACTGGCAGAGCAAAACCGCAGCCCACAGATTTTAAAACCTAAAATACAACTAAGCTTAATATAATTGCAGAACAGAAATAATCATGTTTTTTTTCTCTGAAGGACGGAAGAAACAGATGATTACATTTTGGTGGTACTTTTAGTACGAGTATGTTTTTATATTTTCCAGGTCTCTTGTTGCCTGTATCAAAGCATCATCCATTTAGACCCTGGCTCACAGAGAGCTGTAGAGAGAAACCTTCATCTAACCTTCATCTTCATCATTTCTAATGGCCCTGTGGAAGCTTAACCAGTGCTATGCTCCATATTCTAAAAGCAGCCAAGAATTCCCACAGGGTGGAGAGATGGAGAGTGAGAATAAAGAAAGGGTAGGAAGATAAAAGAAGATGAGCAGAAGAAGAGGATGAAGGATTTAAAAGAGGAAGAGAGGAGCAGACTCACATAGTCCTCATCCTCATCCTCAGGTACGTCCATCATGTTGTCCGCCTCCTCTGGAACTTTCTCTGGCTGGAGGGGTCTTTTCCTGGTGACTGTGGTCACTTCTTCGTTGCTCTTGGTGTCTTTCTTCTGATTCCACTCTCTAGAGGTCACAAGACGGCTTAGCTTTCACTAAGGACTGGACAATGCTGCCATAGCAAGTGTAAATAAATGGCCAGTTTTTATCCCATTTAAAGTCTAATTTTATCCTAAATAAAAACAGACCTGTAGTACACTACAATTACAACTTTTAATATGTATTTAGATTCTTTATTATTTCTGTATTGGAAAGATTTGGATTACCTTCTTAGACAAAATTGTACAACTTCCATCAAATCCAAAGATGTAATCTTTGTACAAAGGCACATGAAAAGAATTCAACAAAAAATCTTGAAATGTCACTAATCCTGCAAAAAAACTTCCAATCTATCTTCTATCAACGACCTTGCACTTTTAAAGTGGTTAAACTGCAGTGGCTCCTCTGATGTTATCAACCTTTTGTTTCAAACGTCCAAACAACAGCTCTCAAGGAAACCACTTCTCTCCATGTCTCTCTTGTCTAACCTCTAAAGGCCTCTGTGGCATTTGAGCGAGCTCGTCTGCCAAATCGGTGTTATCAACAACAAAACCTTTCTGTGTCTGCTGTCACCTGAACTCACTCCTACATTAATCAAAATAAAATGTCATTTAGCATTTACTAGCTACACTTAGAACCCACAAATCCCTTTCCCCATCGCCCCCCATTCACACCGCGCCCCCCCACAACATACACACACACACACACACACACTGTGTTGCCATGGCGCTGTGAGCGCCTCAGAGGGACTACCACTTTAAGATGAACATTCACTTGGCAGTGACTCCTTCTCAAAGACAATGGATACATGTGCCGAGACGGGGGCCCAGCGGCAATGCAGCACACACTCTCTCTCCCTCTCTCTCTCCGTCCTTCTCTCTCTCTCTCTGGCTTTCTCATCTACTCTATCTCTCCTCTTCTCGCTCACCCTCTATCTCAAAACTACCTCTTTCTTTTTCTTGCTTTCTCATTCTCTCACCCATCTTCCTTCCTCTTTATATCTCCCCCCTTCTCTCTTGCTCTCTGCATCCCCCCCTCCCTCTCTCTTTTCCTCCCTCATTCTCTCCAGCTCACCGGCTGCATTAGCATTAAAGCAGGGCTTTACATTTGCAGACTGATGAATTATTGCTGTGGCGTCTTTAGTGCATGGGACAGCGAGTTGCACGCTGGGCCCTGTGTGTGACGACCAGCCGGCAAGCAGGCAAGTGCCCACAGGAGCAGGGTATTGATTTTCGGGGAAAAAAAAAAAGCAAGCCGAATAAGAGCCGCTGTGGTTGGCAAGGCCAGAGAGATCGCCCTAGCTCCCAAACCCTTACATAAGTGTCCTCTATGTACTGTACGCTTGGGAGAAAGATACAGTGCAGAGAGGGAGAGAGAGGGAAACTCCATCAGAGGCCTACTTACTGTACAAATGTAGTATATTCTTCCCCAATAATAATACACAGATTGCGGTGAAATGTCTGCATGCATCAGCATTGCAGTAAAATGGAAGGACAACAACATAAATATGAATCCACAGCCCAAGTACTTACATGAGTCTATGGGCCTGCAAGGCTTATTCAATTGCTGTGAGCATTTCTATTCTGACCACACTCTGATTTTTTGTACAGTTTAGAGTGGGACACTCAAAGGGCTACTGAATGCTAATGAAAAAGCAAGAGCTCTTTCTAGCTGCTAGCTAGCAACTAGCCTCATTGACCTTCACTAGACACAGCACAGCAGAATGATGGCAGCCACTATAACACTCAGAGGTACCCTCACACTAGCTGTCCTCTCCTAGTTGAACAGTGATGGTCCAGTAAGCGGTTCTCTTGTGAACATTGCTGACAGATACTAGCTGTCACCCTCATGGACATGGGCATCTTTTTGGAATAGCACAGGACCATTTTCTGTTCACAGGCAGGCCTTCAGGGATTAAAGACGCTAATAATATGTAGAGCCTTCCAGCTACTGAAAGGAGTGTGTGTGCGCAAGTGTGTGTGTGTGTGTGTGTGTGTGGACAAAGTGAAACTGTGAAGCTGAAGCTGTGTGCTAAGAGACAGAAGCTGTGTAAAGCAGACTGCTGTGAGACACTGCACTCACTCCTGGTCCTGCTGCTGACAGCGCTCACTGCAGTGACGTCCATTGGGCAAGAAGTCCACCACCGAGCCTTTCCTTTGGCACCTCACACACACCAGGCCACGCTGGGCCCAAGGACGCTGCTCCTCCTTCACCACTGGTGGGGGGGAAGTAAGATGAATGGAAAGACAGGTGGTGAAAAGGAGAGGAAAGGAAAAGAAGCAGAGAGAGGATAGGATTGGGAGGGAAGTAAAAAGACAGAGAGAATTGAAATTAAATGAAATTAAATGAAAAAAGCAGTGAAAGAGAAGAGAATTACAGAATGAAAGAACGACAGAGCAAGAAAGAGTGAGATATGGGGGTAAGACAGAGAGAGAAAGACAGAAAGAGAGAGAGAGAGAGAGAGAGAGAATGAAATAGGGGGTAAAAGAAAGCCCCAGTGAGCAAAGGTGAGGATTATTGTCACAGTAGCCATGGTGAACAAGGGGATACGTCACTAACAGGGAAAGAAGCATCCATTTTGAGCTGCAAGTTAGTGTTGAATTTCTGTAAGGGTTTACAGTTAGAGATCAACACTGAACACAGCCCCAAAGTTTACATTAAAAAGTAGTCATTCATTCTTCTATCTTGAGTTAATCCGCTGAATGCAATTTGCTGAGCAAAGATGCTAATAACTTAACAGCTTGGGAAAAAAACAGACTCGGCAAGAGACAGATTTACCAGATGACTGAAATATATAAAAGTAGGAGAAATTTAATTTGTCCAATGAAAAAAAGGTTTTTGATAAGATGGCATGGTATCCATACATTCAAGTTATTAAATCACTAAAACACTATCTGGTAGTCTAACATACTTTTAAATAAGGACAAGTAGCCTACATGTGTATCTCAATAATACCTCAACGCATCGAGTGATTTAGACAACTTTTTGTGATTTTGTCCTTGTACCATATTTCATGTCTGCAAGACATAGTGGAAAGCAGATTGCCTTGAAACAAACACATTTGGTTTCTAGCAGTGTTGCAAAGCACCAATTCTTTTGTGACCAGCACAACAAAAGCAAACATATTAACTTGCCTTCCTGAGCAGTGGGCACAGCCCATGTGGTGGTGGCGTGGGCCTTTTTAACGCTGTCGTCATCTGCTTCATCGGTTATGACCTCCAGGACCCCAAACTCATTCACCCGGAACTGAAAGGAACACAAAACAGGGCTAGCGTCTGCTGCAGTTCGATCACAAAGCCAAGGCCACTAGTAGCTTGACATAATCTGAGGTGGGCTGTAACCACAAAACTATTAGTTCAAAAAAGGTAGCACTGAAGGAATGGTTAACATTTCAAAAACTTTGTGCATATAATCACTGCCCCTGAAAGCACTGTTGTTGTAGTATGTAAGTATGTATGTATGTAAGTGTGTTATATTTCAATGTACTTGGTATACAAGCTATCAAGTAAACACTGTATACATTATCTGTGTCCAACTATAGCAACACCAACATCTAAATATCCTACAGTAACTTTTGATCTATGTTAATTGATGTGGCCTAGCACTGCATAATTATGGCATAATTAGGATCATGTTGAATAATATTGTTATCACGATTATTTATTACAATTACTGAATGATTTTTGAAGAACCACCCATTTACAAAAGTTTCAAGAATTTCAGTTACATTTTTTTTAAGTCAATGTAAAAGTTACTATTGACACATATTAGGGTGCAGTGGGTTTACAGCAAGGGCATCACTTCTCGATTATGTAGTTTTCATAATCACTTTCATTTTTCTTCAAGTCACTGAAGAACTCAAACTGCAATTCATTTATTATTTAATTACACAGCCTAATATGAATGTGACCAATAGCAGCATAATATTTGTTGTGTTCTGTATTTGTTAGCCCTACACAGTCCAATTCTCACCCTCCCAATTCTCAGCAACAATGAGGTAATATCAGCGAGGATTTTGGCAGATGGGTATGACCAATGACTGTATATATATTTAATATACTGTATATACTGTATATATTTGTCTATATATACAGTCATTGGGTATGACAAACCTTCAGCTCACTTCCAGGTAGCGTCCCCACTCCATCTTTCCAATCCATTGCACCGTAAACGTCAAAGTCAGGAGTGGCTGGATTCATGACGGACTCCTCCATGAAAAATTGTATGATATCTATAAAAATAATGCATTCAATTGCATTTCATTTAACAACACTCATTAAACATTAATTTCTACCAGTAAAACTGGCTCTGTTGGGGGTAAAAAAAAAAAACACTTTAAATTGGAATTTGGTAACTATATTATATTACATTTTTTTTATTAATAACACTGATGACACTGATTTCCAAAGGCACACTAAAGGAACACTATAGATTACAGAACAAATATCACGCTTAGTCAAAACAATACCAAAGGCTTGACAACCACTTCACTGGTCCTGGCTTGAAATGAGGCCTAGTAAACTGTACAATATATCATCCTCTCTTTACACCACTAGAGGTCTCTGTTGTCTACATTTGAACGACTGCGCTGGAAACTTTCAAGACCCTATTCAACAATGAAATCACTAAGCAAAAAATGGAGACGTGAAATTCGCACGTATTTTGAACAGATTTCCACAAAATAAATAAGTAATCTAGTCACTTCTCTGTTAATAAACGCATTCCTAGGCATTTTAATAACTTGTATCAATTTATGATTCCGTATTGCGCGTGTTATTTGCTTGTCAGCCCATAAAATTAGGCTAAGTGCAGGCATCTGGGCAATAACATTAACAGTGCAAATCGTGGATAATCTATTCACCAAATATGCGCCTGAAACTAAGTTCATTCTGACACGAATAGTTGATTTCTTCCCTTAAACTACCTGACATCCATCCCCATCGCTAGGCTTTATCGTAAAAATAATTTGCCCGGCTACATAAATAGTTTGGAATAATTATAATGTAATATGTGTGATGTAATAAATTACCAGTCGGTTTGACTTAGGGGGATGATACGTTAACATACATTTGTATTTTCAGTTGGCTGGCTTTGTTTATTTTGCCTTTTAATAATATTTATTTCGAGCTCTATTCCTCAAATACTTTTTATAACGAGTGGGGCGAAAAGATTGAATACGACTCAACCTGTGCGGTTTTCTTTGTATTAGAAAAACTAGGTGTGCTACCAGCATTAAGAAGCGATCCCCCTGCAATCCGCGAATAACGCATTGTATCAGATATAAACACTTTTCTTTGGTCTCATACTATTTAATGTGTTTTAAAGGCAGTTTCCCAAAATGGCGGAGCAGGAATATACTCTATATAATTCTCACCCACAGGCCCGCAGACTCGTAGCATTATAGCAGAAATAATAATTTAAGTGTCAAAAAATCTCTATGGAAGAAAATGGTGATAGATATATTTTCGTCTCGCTCGTTTGACTAGCGTCCAGTTCCTGGCGCTTCCAGCCATACGAGGGAATGCACTAAAGCTTGCATTATTCTTGAAAGAGTAGAAAATATCATTTAGTACGCGTCTGCAAGACACAATAAATGTACAACGTAACGTTTTCTATCGATTGTGGTAATTTTCGACGCTACTTTTACAGTCGTTTAAAAGAGTAATTCATTTCATGCACTATCACATTGAAGCTCTTCCTGGCTGAAATTATTGATGACACGTCCAGTCGTTTTGTACTTTATTGCTAAGTTTTAGTCTAATTCTGTCGCAATAAACCTCTACCGAAAGTAAAGTACAACCTATCGCGCTTTATTATAATGCGTAATTTGCGACCTAAACAGTTTTATTCTATGATACAATTGTTTTAATTTGTGTGTTTCTTACCCAAATTCTCCCACGAGTACTGACAAATTGCTCAGGCAGCAGTCAGTGCGCATGAGCGAGAGCTGTGCGAGTGCTTGCAGTGTTGCCCTAGCTTCATACGAGAACACATGATGCCAATATCGAAAGTTTTGTCAGGGCAAATTCCAAAAATAATTCACATGTTAAACTATAGGTTATCTGGAAGGTAAACCATTCAAACCCATAACCAATGTCCATGATATACATCAAAGTGGCAGGCTACCTCGATATTGCTTCAATAAAACAACATGAATGCCATCTGTTACTAAAAATAATATCCAACGCGCAAGCTAGTCCGTGAAATATGACAAATAGTTGAATTAAGGGAAAGAATTAAGTCATGGAACGCGCAATCACATTTAGTATTTATTCCTTGCACACGACCTTGCTTATTTTCGGTTTTAATAGGCTGTTAGCAGCTATATTTTCGTCGCAGAACAACAACCAAGTGTAGTGTAAGCTAATTTGCGTATAGATTTTGGTTAAGAGGCATAATATCAATGCGTGACATGATATATTTTAGTAAGTGGTCGTAGTTCCGTATTTACAGTAAACATCAGGCTTTACGCAGTGCAATAAGAGGGATGAAGCAGAACTTTTGTCGCGCATGATCACTGCCTATTTTGAGGTCCTGTTCGTCTTTGTGAGAAGTTACACACATGCCCTTGGAAAGAATATTTGCCTTTAACCCAGTCGGAAGAAAAATGGCTGTAGTCTACGTTTTCGCACGGTTGTGGTGTTTTGGTGGAGGGTAACGCTGGTATCTGTATGTATTTTGGCTACAAGCAGGGCACATGCGTCTGCACATTCACCATCAAACAAATATGTAGTTTATTAATGAGAATCATGAATATAATCAAAATAACTTTTCTGTTTGCCAGGGTGCTTTGAATATTGTAACATTGTCCCCAGAAAGCATGTATATTGTGCATGTGCACATCTAATGTTGTAACTATGATTTAGTTGTAGGAGGGTTAGTTGTCAAATTGTTTATGGACTACATGGATTTCACTTGCTTCTAGTTGTGTGGAAAATCAAATAAATTTTAACATAATGTGGGTCTACAGCTACACACTGAATGGAGAGACCATAACAAAACAACAGGTCATTCTCTTGCTTAGAATGATCAGCAGCAGTAAGCACATAGCTTGGCCCGAGGTTTATTGTTGGACTCCATCAATGTGGGCACCTCCCTGCCAAAAAAACCCAGCTTAACCTGCTTATAATTGTTTGCTGGTTTAAGCTATGTTTCTGCTTATTAAGTTGGTTTGACCATCTTATCATGGTTGACCAGCTGAAGCTATGTTTTTGCGAGAGTTTTGCTGGTTTAGTTGGTTGACCCAGCTCATGATGGTAGAATTATGATGGTTTTGTTGGTCAAACCAGCTTTGGCTGGTCATTTTAGCTGGAGATTGATCTGTCAATCCAGCAATGTCCAGGCTGGTGAAACCAGCATGACCATCTTAAATCATCTTCAATTAATGTAAGCTTGATAGGCTGGTCACCATCATGGCCAACATAAACCAGCACACTCACATATGACTAGCTTGTGAGACCAACACGACCAGCTTCCTAAGACGGTCATATCAGCAAGCCCAAGTGGTAGCCCAGTCAGTAAGACCAGCAAGAGCTGGTAAAAGACAACAGCTAAGACCAGTCAAAAACAGCTAAAGCTAGCAAACTATCATAAGCTGCTCAAACTATATTTTTCAGCAGGGTTGTTTGTTTCCCCAACGACACAGGGAGGGCCCAACGGATTGTGTTGTCATTGATTCCACTCTGTAAATATGCAATCTATGTTTTTTCTCCCTCTCTACCTCCTACCTCCCTACCCCTTTCTATCAGTGTCTGACACATAAGGTTGAATTTATATTTGTTGTAATACCATCTTCAGGTCAGGACTGTTTGCACATTCATTCATCAATATTTAATAATTAGTATTGCTTGAGTTTTCTTCACTTATTGTGTTCAGTTTCATGACTCATCATATCACTTTTCAAGACTTCTATCACAGTTTCCAGTAACACGGAGCGATGTTGAATTTTAAGTAATTCTAAAAGGTATGTATGTAAAATTTGCATGGGTTTCCTGAAGACTCCATTTCTTCACTCCATTTTAAGTCAGGTCAATCAGTTTTGTGATATTTCATCCACAGACTTTTTTTTTTAGCATATAGTTAATAGGTGAAATGTTTGCGTAAAGCATATTCTCTGACAAGGCTTTATGACAGAATGGTATTGCCTGAGAACTGCACCAGAGGTATAAGTGGTGATGCAGTGATCTCATTCTCTTGCAGCTCTGGTGGAGCCGGCTTTAAGCTAAATGAGAGGATTACAATATGTGAGCTAGCAGTCAGTTCAACCTGCTTCACATGGTATCATACTTCAAGTCTTTCCCCCCTGATGTCTGTTGCATGAGGCCTCAGCCTATAGGCCTGCCTTTCTGTTTCTGCCCTCACTGACTTGAGTCTGGCATGAGGCTGGCCCCATTCCTAGGGCCTCAGCAGCTGTTCACACTACTTCAAATATTACATTGGCAACGAATATGTATCCACATGCAGTTCACGTTAGCCACTGATAACAGAAGTGTTATGCCAGTGTTAGCCAGTATTGCTAGCAGTGCTAGCCAAGGCACACTAAGTGGGGTATTTTTAGTCCCATCACTTGAGGAGTGCGCGAGACAGGCCTAAAGGGGTGGGTGTTATCCCGGCCCAGATTGAGAGAGGCTTTTTGCGTTTGGCTAATCCGGTTAAGCCCAGCCCTTGCCCAGCGTTGTGTGCCTCCCTCACCTGTAAGCCGTAGACGTCTGCTGCTTGCCACCATAAAAGAATCGGGGCGGAAGATTCATGTTTTTGGACTACTGTTGCAGGTGTTGCTCAGTGACATTCATCAAACGCCATGGACACCTGCCTGTCAACAAAAAATTCAATGACACTTGGGTAAAAAAAAATATCTATGGCTTTGTCAGCTGTATTTTTGAGAGCCAATTTGTGGTGCCGTAAGATAAGGAGGTTAGCTGAGAAGACGCTTTGTTGTGTGTGGATTTGTGAAAGTGTGTACACAGGTCAGATTTGGTTTTAAGTGAGTTAACTGTTTGAAGTTAAACACAATTTGCTGTGCAAGTTGAAAATCTATTGACCTGTTGTCAGTTGTGATGTCATTGGTTTGTCTTCTGTGTGTCTTACCATTCATCATGTTCTATATTTATTACAATCCACAGATTTTAACTTTTACTATTTAAACCTATTCAACTTGTAAAATAAGCAATTAATATTATTTGTTTTTTCTGCAGGTTGTTCTCCAGAATTTGCTAATGTGCATGGTGACTTTCTATGCACTGTACTACATAGTCATCAGCCTGTGCATAGGTATCCTAAGGTGAGGCATTAATATTTTCCATAGTATTAAGAAGAACTTCCTCCGTTTCTGTGCCGTATGCAGAGACCTCTTGTGTTGTGGTGAACAACTCACACGCTCAAGCACTTCCTGTTAGGGTGAGCTTGGCCTCTCACGAAAACCTGCTGTACAGCTACATAGCAGTGCAGAATTATGTTGTACATGTACAGTATATTACAAAGGAACAAACAGTATATTACAAAGTCTGATTTTGTTCAACACAGTGTTTTTAACACCATCACTTAATTGTTTCTTCTTTTGATTGGCACAACAAGCAAATGTTCTAAGGTGTTTTACCTAGTTTTCACTCAAGGGTACCATTTGTTATTAGTTACTAGCTTCACAGATTAAACCAGTGATTGGCCAAACCATTTGCAGATGCACTGAAAACATGAATGTTTTACCTGAAAAATGTTTACTGACAAAAATATTACTTTGTAAATACCATTATGTATGAGGAGACAGGCTGTAAAACACAACCAAAGATGTTGAACGGGTTCCATAGTTAGCACTGACTGAGTACTTTTGTGGTGCAACTTTATCAAAGCAAGATTTTGTGGTGCATCTTTATCAAAGCAAGATTTTGTGGTGCATCTTTATCAAAGCAAGATTGTTGAGCCCAGTCCTTTCTCCCCACAGGTCTGTGTAGCTGAGTGTTGCTCAGGTGGTATGTGTAGCATCTGTCTCACATGTGGATATATTTTGTTTCACTCCAACAGGGTAGAGGAGGCTGACAGCCTGTTGGCACCCTTTGACTTCACAATTCAACCATCATGGCACAATCCCAAGTATTTAGGTAGGACAGAAATGTATTTATTTGTCCAGATGTTCTGAATATATAGTTTACATGTAGGTTGCTCAATATGGTATAAAAATGTATATTTACCACAGATAGAAAAAAAGAAACAAACAGTTAATTTTGAGTCACATTATTATTTAGTTTCATGGTAGTTGGCACACACAAACACAGACACATGCGATCTAAAATCTCAACTTTTGTTTTTGCTTCTTTGTTTCTTTCTGCTGCAGTGTATTTGGTCTCCACAGAAGTGACTTATGTCCTGGGAGGCCTGGTGTTTGCTTGGATTGTGGAAGAGGCAGTGTGGGACTACGCCATCACAGTCACACTGCTACATGTTGGCTTAACCATTGCAAGTAAATGCAGCTTTGTTTAGCCTGATTGATTGATTGATTCATTCATTCATTTATTTATTAATTCATTTAATCATTCATTCTATTGGTCTGAAACATTTTTTAATAGCATAAAATCAGGTATGTTATTACATTACAGTCTCGCGTAACATATAACGGAGCCATGTAGAACTCTAAGGGCTCCTTGTGGTCATGAAGGCAGCCATACGGTGCTTCTGGAATTGACTAGCATTGTTGTATAATGTGTTACAAGACAAGCAGTCAGGTGCTAGTTGGTTTGCATGCTAACTTGAGTCGATATCAGGAAGACGACATTGAGCACAGGCGTTTTGGACATTGCGTCAAAAAATTGCTTCTTCACCATTGGTTGTTATTTCCAGGTCATTTTTGGATGATTTTGGAAGTAAAAACACACACACACAGCACCTTTAAGGAAAGTTAGTTGTGATGTAAATAGATTAATACAATTTGCAAACAGTACAAATTTCAAGAGTTACATACATAAACAAGTGTAATATCTTCATCAGTAATAGTAAGCAAGTTCATTTAGCCTCATTATCAACAATTCCTCTGGTCTTTCACATTGCTTTAGGCAGAAACTGATTGAATATTCCATCATGCAATCATATTGGGTCATATTGAATTATTTACATGGCTGTTAATTAGTGCCTGCTTTAGCAATGCTAGTTAGGCTGCATCACGAGTTTAAATTTGTGTTTGTTTTCTACTGCAGCTAAAAACCAGTACACCTAACTATGTCAAGCACTGCGTTTTATGGATCTCCCTCTATCTCTGTCTCGTCCTCTCTTTCCCTTCATCTGGGTTGTATAACAGGCTATGACTGTAGCTTCCAGCCCACAAAGGCCCTAGTCTAGAAGTCTGGTGCAATGAAGTTTAGCGATCATCTCAATGTCAGTGAAGCTACAGTATGTCATAAGCAGGGTGCTTGCTTTAGGGTAGCTTGGATGTGATGGTGAATTAGATTAGTGAAAAACAATGGATGGTGTCACACTTAATCCTATCAGAGGACTGATTGGATCTTAGTCTCGGGTGGTTATGCAATCATGTATCAAGACTGAACCTGTAGGAAGGACTTTCACTCAGGACTAGCATAATATTCAATGGGCAACTATGCAGCCATGGCCATCATTTGGGCTTGAGCACAATTGTTTTTATTTTTTAAAAATCAATTTTTTTCCTTTTCTGATCTCTCCCAGTTATGTCAGACATCCCGTCCACAGAGCATTGGTGGGAGGTACTCGGTAAGTGTCCTCAGCACACTGTATTTTCAATGGTTGAGGTGACACCATAGTATTCACCAACAGCACCGGGGTAAAAAAATGCTCAAACCAATTTGGATGTAGAGGTGGAGTCCTATATCACAGATCTGATAACAGGTGACCTGGCTACATCTGACTACTTTGTGTTGACACAAGGTTGTGGAAACGTTCTCTACCTTACTCAGTGTTAGGTTTAGTGATACAGTAAATATGATAGCTTCAGTTATTTTGCATGTACGTACGTAAATGATGATTTTTTAAGCAGCATGACTTGATTGACTTTTGATGATTTTTGTTGATGATTTTGCTACCAGCTTCAATGATGATACCTGGTAACAGTTTGTGGTCACATTTTAGCTTTATGTTCCACCCTAAGATACAATTGGCTTCATTTATCCCCTGTCACACCAGCATTGAAGTAAAGTGACAAAAACAGTCGAGTTCCAAATTGTGGCCCACCTGGATCTTAAAAGGAATAGTGAAATAGATTTGCTATATTTAAACATTTCAAAAACATGGTTGTTTTTTTCCTGTAATACACACTCTTACAGGTGCTTTCTCTTTTTCTTTTGTAGGTTCTGGCTTAGTAATGATGATTCTTGTGGGACAGGTGGTAGCATACCGACTGTTCCGCAACAATTTTGTATATCCTGCTGACCTCCAAAACTTCTGATGCCATTTTTGAGTTCAGACTCAATGTACAGATAAAGATTGTTGTTTTATATTGTTTTCTACATCAGGTATCAAAGGCAGTTTTGGGGTCTCTGTATTTCAAAGTAATGTTTGTTTCAGCTGTTGACAAAAAAATAAACAATTTGTGCAGAAAAAAACATCCCTGCTCTTTCCTTACCCTTAGACCATTAATCTTCCAGTGTCCTGTGAAAAGGATTCCACAGAGCCTTATACTGTAATTTAAAAATAAATCATCATATGTCTATCAGACCCCAAGAATGCAATTCTAACTGAAGTCACCTTATTTAAGCAGAATGTAAAAAGGATATTAATATCAGCATACATTTCTCAATTATTATGCAAGTAATTTCTCCTTAGAGATGCAATTAGTTTCTGACAGGCATATCTTTGTTAAAAAGTCTAGGAAGGAAATGTTAAAAAATGTTTTGTTGTTTATGACTAGCGCTGAACATCTGTTGTCTGTGCAAATCCTCTTATACATTAAAACTCTATCCAAAACATGAAGGCACTGGGGTCATCACATCAGCTTTTCATAGTTTCTGGGTTGCTGTCATCACACCAAGAGATGCAGGAAAACTGTGTCAGCTTCTCTGAGAGAGGCTGTAATTTTTCTCATCAGCCCCCTACTTTCAAAACACTCAGCCACTAATACCTCCAGACCTGAAGTGATGGCTGTACTCTCCCAATCGGAAGGCAGCATGCCATGTGAAAAGGAAAGAAGCACTTTGAGGTAGCTGCAGCTATCCCCACTTACATCACTTGACAGGGACCTGTTGTCTAACTGGGAACATGGGGAGAGGAAGGGCATTAATCATTTAATGAGATTACGCAGGGGTAAAAAAAAAACATATGGGTGGAAGTGAAGGGGTGGGGTGAGGTGTGGAGCGAAGAAGCTCCTGGCAGTGTTTAAGCCCAACGGGCTGACAGAGGCCAGGCCGTGCTGTGCTGTGCTGTGCGTGCTTTCTTTTTTGGACCATGCTTCCACACATGGGGATGAGGCAGGGCCGGCCAAAGCGCACTGCACTGCGGGGATGAGAAGGGAGATGTATTGCGGCAGCAGCTCCCAACCTACTCAACTGAAAATGGTTACCAAACTGGTCTACTGTCTTCATCTGAGGTGAGACAAGCATGGGTCATTTCTATTGTGTGTAAGACTGATCAGGGGCACAGAAGTAATGGGTCATGGCTTTTTTTGTAATTATGTAACTTGTGCTTAAGTGTTTCACATTGCTGAATGCTGGTTGCATGTTATGTTGACACATGCAACTTGAAAGGGCCATATCCAATATGTTGTTGAAATTCCATGTCGTGATTTGAAAATGGCCATGTTGTGGTATTTTGCCATTAATTCTATAACAGATGACATATTAATATGTTAATGTGCACAGCAAGGTGGGCAGCATACATGTTTAATGAAACAAGCTTGATGGAATTCAAACAGAGTTCAAACTGAAGACAAGGAACAGTTCATTCAGTTTAACAGTTTGACTGGCATAGTCTTTTACAGACTTTTATAGTCTTGCAGAAATGCCATGAAAAATTGCTTCTGTGATTTCTTTCATGTTTTTGGAAGGTTAGATTTTCACAGTATTTTGGACAAAATTTGAGCCTCATTTATCAATATCTTTTTCAGGTTCCATTAAAAACATTCAAAAAGATTTCCTGTAAGATTTTACAACTGCAACTGCATTTATGAAAAGATAACAATCAATGCTTTTGTACAAAACGGTCTGTGCACAAACGTTTGAGTGAGGTTTTGTCTAAGGACAAATACCATAAGAAAACATTCCTGCCAATATTTGTGAAAACTGTGAAAGTGAGGTTAAAGCACAAATTCCTCATGGAAACTGTTGACGAATGAGGTCCCTTGTTCTTACACTTAATCATTTTGAAACTTCCTAGAGTATGGGTCAACAAACCGACATAAAATGGATTGATATAAGCAGGAGAACTATCGACCTTCGTCTGTCCTAAAAAATTCATAATTACAAACCACACACGGTAAACCAGCAAATCCCAAGAATGCTACATATTTAAGAAGCTAATACCAAAACCTTGTGCATAGCTTCCACAGGAAGTCACGCAACAACACCTTCTCCATGAGCAGATAGCATTTCAGTCTATTCATGTATGTGCTGGTGTACCGTTTCAGCACAGTAATAAGGTGGAAAAGATCACTGAGTCCATGCCTGACCATGGGTACAAGAGATTGAATATCAAAAGTGATCTTCAAGATTTTTCCAGTGTTGATTCTAGTGATAGGGATTTTGAGCCAGGGAGCCAGATCATGCAGGCAGTCTGCATTTTAGAGCTCAAAGGTGACTGCCAGATGCTGTCAGTGTTCTCTCATTACCTCTGCCAAGGAGGTTGTGTTTTAGCCCGTGTTTGTCTGTCTGTCTGTGAGCAAGATAACTCGAAAAGTACTGCACAGAATTGGATGAAATTTTCAGACAACGTGGGACAGATTATTAAATTTTGGTGGTGATCTGGAACACTGTCACTGAATTTGTATTGGGTCAGTGACCCTATATTGCCTTGGTGGAGGTCTGTGCTCACCAAATTTTTTAATTTAACTTTTTGGACATCCATTTTTTTAACCTAATTGGGACCTTATAAATGAAACAGGAACATTTTATTACAAAATACTATATTTTTTGTACAATATATAGATGAAATCACTCATTGTGTTGATCAAATATTTCAATTAAAGGCGCAAGAAACAGTCCCAGTGAAAGAAAAATGTTCCCCTGTTGTTGTACTGGATAGAATTATGTTCATTGTGACAACTGTAATTTGCAAAATCTTGCAAGATCTGCACAAGTCGAGGTCTAAAAATAATCTATGCTCGAGTCACATTTGGAAACTGGGTTGAAAGTACAAGGTTATAAGCTTTATTGTCTACACATACAAGCTACACTTCATGTCCACATCTGAGACGAACCATTTTAAAGCATATCTTTGATTCTAGTAAGCATTAGCTCTTGGTGTATGTTACATCATGCGTTTATGAACAAGACAAGTGTTTGAAAAAGGCTAGGGTGGGCCTAGCCTACTTGTAATAGGTAAAAAGACATGGCCTCGCCAAATGCCTGATGAAATGTAGGCAATTTTTCCCTAACTCTAAACATCTTCAGAATAATTCGCCAAAACACAACCAGGACCAGGCTCATTTTCGTGGTCTCAATGTGAATCACAGATGTCAATACATTCGCCAGAACCTGAATGACAGACTTCGCCACAATCCATTGTTAATATCGTTTCAATTACGGACACAAACCAGTAGATGGCAGTATTAAGATCACTTATTTTCCAGAACGCATTTAGATTATGGCGTCTCTTGATCAAATATCCAAATAGGCGTGTTGCAACTGCGCTCAACTGGTCCATTTTCACATGTTGCTGTAAGTACTACAATGCAACTAGTTGGACCGATTGTCTCAGCAAGTTATCGTAGCCAGTCTTTATTATTCGTGCTCAAAACCCATAAAGCCATTTTATTAATGTAATCTATGTAACGCACAGCCAAGCGCACAACACCTTTCAATAACACAGCAAACCCAATTTAGACTGTGGCAAAGGCTATAAGCCAATTCATATCACAAATCCAAAGATATGTTCGTAGCCTATGCTTACTTATAAAGACCCTTAAATATGGAGTATCAAATATGACCATATAACATGATCCTATGTCCATATAACAAACGGGTTCAACAGCCTCCTCCGCCTTATCGAATAGGACACCACTAGCACTTCAGAACATTGCTAATGGAGCATCTGCCAGATGATTCTTAAATTCTCACAAATGCAAATTTAAGAGGCAGTCAAAACATTATTGCAGCAATAAGACACATTTAGCGGTGTGCTATAAACGTGTCACGACTTATGAGTCAACGTTTGGATAAAAGTGAGTAGAATATTAGGCCTGCATTGCGATGTAAATGGACCTTAGACCGGGAGTCTATTACATCATTTTTATACACACCCATCTGTGTTTGGGACTATGTCATTAGATAGCCCTGTAGTCGAACAGGCAACAAACACACAGGATGAATGGTTCAAACAGAAACTCATTTTTGCTTAATATAATATTTGTGTCAACTCACGTAGCTGTTTAAAATGACAGATACGATGTGGTCGGATGCCTTCTTTTGATATTATGGTGTTGGTGTTGTGGAATAGATAAGTTAGGGTAGGCCTAAACCCTGTTTTCCACGGACCTCTTACAATACAATAGCCAAAATCATGAAAAAGGAATACACATTATTGTCTTACAAATGACATATTGTTCAGTAGACTACTCCAACTTCATTAATGTCTGCTAGTTAGTGGTTTAAATATTACTTTTAACCTTGCACTATTGTCATTTGTCATAAATCTACGGTCGTTTGCCATTATTGCGATGCCGTCTGTGCTGTAGTCATTCAAACCGATCGGAACAATGGTGACTCCGCCCGCATTGCATAGCTGTGGGAAAGCTACGGGGCGGAGCTGCTGGGTGATGGTTATTCATGTCGTCAGGGAGGAGAAGAGCGGGCTGTTCCATACTGTTCTAGCAGTCACCCGAAGTTATGAGCAAACTTCAACAATAATGCAGCGTGCAGCATGAATCGTCAGGACGCGAAGGGAGTTGTCTTGACCGGCTATCATAGTAACAGCGAATCCTTGCCGCCCCATCCCGGAGTGAACTGTGTCGAGGAAGCCGATTCCTCTGTTCCAAGGTGGGTGAGTGAGAGAGACAGTTGCCGAGGCGTTGTGTTATGACAGCACTTACTTGAAAGTAGACTACGAAGGCATTTGCAATTAGAAATCATTGCAAATCGTATAGTCAACATGATTCTTGAAAAGGGTGTAATAGTATTTCACTTCTTGTTGTGGTTGTGGGGTTTTTGGTGTCATTTACTGTTTACATTGTGTTTATCTCTGTCTGGATGCAAGACCACTGAAAGTAGAAAACAACGTTTTGCTCTTAATTGGTGTTGTGAATGTCGAGTGGTTTGACATGACATTTGTCATCAAAAGTAAGACAGACATCAAAAGAGATTAACGTTGTATCGTGGCAGTATAAATGTGCTCAGTACACACTCAGTACACTTAGCCTTCCCTCCCAAACAAGAAAAGTCTTGAAATAGGATGCTGGTTGCCTCACTTTGTGTAGGCCACCATCTGTAACAGAAAGGTGCTTTTCAGGTCGTCAAGCTCCGACGTGGAAACAGGTGTCCCTGCCTACCAGCTGTGTCTGCAGTTCCCCAGTGGCCAGTGTACTCTGTAAGGGGATTGGGGTGTGTGCCTGTGTCCATGGCGGCATGGGTTGACAACTGGCCATAGAGTATCGCACGCATCTTGTCCTTTCTGTTTTACACGGCCTGTTGGCTGAGCAATGGCATAAAAACAGTAGAGATAAAACAAACAACATGGACTCTGTGAGCATGGCCACATCAATGGCAATAGGCTAGGATAGTGCTTTATTGTTGTGATAAAGCTGCCCGTCTGATTGTCGTCATTGCATTAGAATAACAGCACCATTTTGGATACCCACTGGAAGTGTCCAGCCTAAGGTTCTTTCCCAGAATGGTCTTATTTTGTACCTTTGGTGAAGCAAGCCAGTTATTTTTTACCTCCGCCCACCTGCATTCCGAATGAACACTCTGACTAATTTTAGACAGGGCACTTAAAATTATATTTGTATTGATATGGTTTGTAGACACAGGACTCGTGTCTACTATTTAAATGGAATGGCCAGTTGTGATAACCTGTGTGGCAAAAAGGGTGTGTGACCTTCCCATTCAGACTGGTGCAGAGAGAGCACAGCTCACACATGCACAGGCAACAGGCCTACTGTGCATTAAAGCCAACTTTAATGAAATAAGTGTCTCCCACAGCTCCCAGCGGTTTCAACATGCTAAGCCACACAATGCACGAGAAGTTAACATGTGTTAGATAACTAAACACAGAGCACGGTGGGCATGCCACTACTGGATGGCAAGGATCAGGCTGCCAACAAGGCTTGAGATCTAGGTGCAAGGAAATGAAAAGGGAAAGAGAAGCTAAGACCCACACAAACAACATGAATTATACATAGTCAGGTTGAGCTGTGCTCTTTATGAGGGTAATGTCAGTGGATCAAGTCAGACTAGGCAACGGGGCGCATAAAATATGAGTGTTTTCTTTGTCTGGTTGTTAGTTTACAGGCTTACTTAGGCAGATATTAAAATGGCAGCCGTCCAGTAGTTTGTCTATTCTGTCGAGGGAGCTAATATTGTCAGTATCAGTAGTGTTTTAGAAGTTAGTGGGGCAGAAAAAGGCCACCATTGATTAGTCTGAACCAGTTTTTGCATCATTTTTGTTTATTTACCTTTTTGACGGATGGATGTACATTTCATGGATGGGTGTACTAGCCTTCTACACCCATTTAGACTCAGCCTCTCAGAGGTCTTGCCAGGTTCAGGCCCTGAAACTATACAGCCTCCCCTCCCCCATAGGCCATAAACAGAAAGGTGACATATCGACCCCGCATCACCTGCCTCAAAAATACCTGCAGCAGTGTCAACAGCAGATGTAAATAGCTGGGTTCAGCGTACAGAATCAACACGGGTTATCAACACTTTTCTCCGCTGCTACGCGTCCTCTGATTATTTTTCCGTTTGCACAGTTCATGTTTTTTATTCCTCGTCCACCTTGTCCCTGTGTTTGTGTAATGCACGTGTGTGTATGTGTGGTGTGGTGTGGTGTGGTGGCGTCTCTGATGCTATTGTAAGCTCTACTTTATCTTTGTCTCTTTATTTCTAGTGATTCAAGAGCAAATCTCAGAATTGTTGCTGTGTCTGTCACACAGATAATATGGTCAAGGGTGTAGTGATCACCATAGGTTAATAACACATTGGATGTAGAAAGAGAGAGATGGACAGCAATATATAAAAAAAAGAAAGAGTGAAAGAGAGAGAGAGTGACACAAGGAGAGCCAGGGCCAACTGCTTAGACCATTTACATTCAGAGAAAGGCACTTGAGCCCTTTGCAGAGGCCCTGCTTTGTTCTGGTCCCTTCACAACTGGAGTCATGTGACCTGCTAGCAGGCTAACCATTAGCACTGTAACTCAGTTGTGGACTAACTTCTGCGTGCCATTCCTGGGCTTGTTTCCATGGGAGCAGGGGTCAAGAGACTCCAACATCTGTTTCCACATGTTATCAACATGCCAAAAAAGATGGGGTTTTTTTGAGTGTCTATGAAGACCACTTTTCCTGTGAGAATAAGAGCCATGGAAGCATGTGGACTAGATAGTACAGACTGCAGCTGTAAGTGAACATTCCTAGGTTCTTGCAGCTGTAGCCTAACAGCCCTACCATGACGGACATGGTCCTGGACGGGCAGGCTATGACACAGGCTGGGCTGGCAGGCTTTGTTTTGCATTCTTCACTGCTAGATTGTGGGATAAATTGAACTGAGTTGCTGTTGTAGGTTGGGTGATTTCTCACATTTGCTGAATCTTATCCCTACAGTCTTCAGAGCTCACAGGAGGAGAGAGAGAGAGAGAGAGAGAGAAAGAGAGAGAGAGACCCACAGCAGGCTCTATAGCTTGGTTCTTGTGCCACAATCTCCATACCGTGACTGTGCCCTCGTGTAGGGGTATGAAAAATCACCCAGCAATGGCTGAGACAAGTGTGTGCTTGTTTCTACCCCCCACCCCCACCCATTCAGCCACCCTTTCCCTCTCCCTGCACCTCACTGCTATTGTGAGCCTCTTGTTTGTCACTGGGAGCAGGCTGTCATATAACATGTTCATTTGAATAGGACTTGCGGTTGGACAACACTGGTTGGTGCACTGCCCCGGGTCTCTTGACTTTCCTTGCCTGCGAAGGGCAGCTTCAGCTCAAAAAGTTTGCATACACTGTTTATTCATTTGACTCGCAGAGAGAGGAAGGTGTGTGTGAATGTGTGTGTTTGTGTGTGTGGAGTTGGTGGGAAAAGGTGTTGTTTGTATGTATGGCTCTGGACAGATTACATGAAACACCTTTCCTGTTATGCTTTCGTCTGAATTTAGCCCTAGTTATTTATTAAACATATTTGTGAAGCCTGTTTACTTAACTGTTTCTGTCCCACCACATTTCAATTTGCTAAACAGTCACTAAAAGGCAGTGTCTGACTTGTTTGATGCTGGTAGGTGAATTGTTTACATTCCATCCTGAAATAGTCCTGCATTTTTCATGGGAATGTAAAAATGTTATGTGTTTCACAACCACTCACAACCATTGTACCTTGGCCCTTGATTGGAAGCAGTGAGTACTGTGTGCCATTAATTATCTGAGGTTGTTTATAGCTGTTCGTGGAGGAGAAAGATTAGAGATGAATCCGACCCGACTTAGTCTGAAATTGCCTTTCAGCGTTTGGGTGTGCTTTGGCTTCTCTTTGGCTTCCTTAGCAAGCGTGGTGATTGTGTGGTGGTGAGGTACAGAGAAGTGCCAGACTTTTCGTATCGGAGCGGAGGTGAGTAGTTTACGTAGAGGCACAAGTGTCACCTGTCACCGATACCCTGAGCGCTTCCTGCGTCTGTGAGGTCAGGCGGGAGTCATCTTACAGCCACTACCATATTGCAATGGTGGCCTGGCGGCCTTTGTAGTTTTGGCTCCTCTGCTTGGGCTTTTTCCCAGGCACCATTAAATAGCAACTGAACACTGCTGTGGACAGCCCTAAAGGCAATAGGGGTTTGGGTAGTGATATGTATTTCACCAGGAGGCTTTACTGCCAGCTAACCTCTTGGCTGGATTGGCTGGAATTCTCAGGTATCAGCATGGTCGCCTAGGTGTATTATGGTCTGTCTGTGTCTCTCACCCTCTCCGCCACACCGCTAAGGAAGTAGACTTTTAAGAAGAGACCATTACTTTTGGCAACAACAAAGACTGGCTGAATTGACCCAGATTGACTGCTTGCTGTACTGTGATGTGCTGTGCAGCAGTGGTGAGGGGGGGCAGTGTGTGAGCAAGCAGCAAGTCATTTGCTCCCTGTGGAACTGCTGACGTTTCAGCATTTATTTTTTGCTTTCCCCCTGACATGGCAGCAGCTACCAGGCCGGTGAGAGTGTGTGTGTGTGTATGAGAGAGAGAGAGAGAGGGTCGGGGTCGGGGTGGGTGGTGGGATATGGGGGGTGGGGGGAGATTGCACTCTGGCTCAATTATGCCCAACAGGGATTTCCCTCTTCCTGGGCTCGCATGCGATTTAGATGCCCTTCTAGAAAGACATACATCCCCATGAGTTTCTAATTTCACAGACAGCAGATGGATGTTTTTCTTTTTTAAGTTGAAATTAAATTCAAAGGGCAGTTTGACCGTAGGGCCTGGACTGTGTTAAATGAACTACTTTTTGTGTACTTTTAATGAAACAGGTAGGCCTATGTAAACACAAAGGCAAGGAAATGCAAAACTAACACACTTGTGCATGCAAACTTGAACACTCTCCATCAACTTGCATTGTGCCTGTTTTGTTTTCTAGTGGTTTCACAAGATGCTTGTGTACTCTGTCATGCAATAATTACTCATGCCTGATTGTGGCTATATTGGCACTCTGGTGAAGTCTGCCAGTGGGATGTGAGCTTTTGATATTACTGCCGTGTGGATTAAGTTAATTTAATTAAAATGGATTCCTGGAATGCCACACCGTGTTGTTGTTCTGCTTGGCCTTTCCCCTCATGGGAAAGCACACTATTGATGAATAGTGTTAGCCCAGTGCTGTTTGCATCCCATCAAGTTTCCCACACTTCTGTCAAACTCCATTTCCAGCCCATTCTATGAACTCATAATTTCTTTTGGCATTGAAACAGACAGCCCTTGCTCTAATGTTTCTTGTAAAGTATGCTAATGAGGTGACTTCCTGATTAGCCTCCGTGTCTGTGTTATGTAGTAGTCGCTGACTGAAAACACAAACACTATTCAGTAGAACCATATAGACTACTTTTGTGTGTCCTTGGATAGATTAGTTTGTCTGGGAGGCAGATTGAGGAGAATAGGAACCCTGTCCCGTAGTCTCACCCTTGTCAATCCATTCCCATAGTCACATGGTTCATTTCCACAATGACTCTGAGTCACTGTGGGAGTAGGTCATCAAGTCCTGAATCTTTGCCCTCTACCAGTGACCAGCGTGCAATGATTTTGACCCATGTGCCCTCGCTTTTGCCCCTCCCCCTCCTACTCTTAGCCGCAGGACAGGACACTATAATGTCCAGAACCGCACCAAAAATGCTGCAGGGAAACCTCCATATGACCGCTGCAGCTCGCAGGACTCTCTGGATATGGATCTCCTGTGGAAGGAGGTGGAGAGCATCGGAGAGGCCGATACCGGGAGCCACGAGGAGCTGCAGCTGAAGGTGGCCGACGGTACGTGGCTCTCACTAAAAGATGACGTGTTCTAATACCACTACAACTACTAGTCATGATAATGATATGGTAAAGAGGTAGGCCATGTTCTTTTAGAGTTCTGTTAGAGCTGAACCAAGTGCAAGTCTCTTCACTGCATGCTTGGTGAGAAGGAAGATTTTTTATGTGGCCTATGTAATGGCTTGTGCTCAGTCTGTCATTCTTGTCACTTTGGTGTTCATGTCCTGTATTTGTGCAGCAGATGATGCTAGTATGGCTCATCTATTGCATTTACATTTATGCATTTAGCAGACACTTTTATCCAGTCTCCCCTAGAGCAACTTAGGGTTAAGTGCTTTGCTCAAGGGCACAACGGTGGCAGCTGGGATTCGAACCCACAACTTGTCAGGTTCCTTAACCACTACGCTACCAATGCCCACCTTTTGACTATGTTAGCATACAGACGAGCAGTTAAGCTATAGTCTTATCCTGTGATGTGTTGGCTTCCAGAATACCATACTACCAGCATACCGCATGCTGCTGGCATAGCCAGCTGATCTTGACTAAAAAGTCGCTTTTTTCAGTCGAGATCAGACTACCAGCAGTATGCGCTATGGCATTTCAGAAACCACAATACAGAGCCACATTGGCAGAGACACTGACTGAACAGGCAACTAAAAAAACGAGGACATTCAGGAGAGAAACTGTGATGGGTGCTAAGCCGGGGAATCAGTTGCAGCATCTAATACAGTGTTGGTTGTAAGAGGTGTGCAGCAGATAGAGACAGCTTAGGCATGCTCTGTTAGGGCCGTTATGGCTTTAAATTTGAAAAGAACATTGTAGTCAGTGGATTTGATTAGCAGTTTTTCCTGTCCCTTCCCCCTTAGATTTAGCCCCACACAGCTAATGGCTAGTCTCTCTATATTTAGAAATGAGAGGCAAACTGCACCTAAGGCTTTGAAGATGCTATCTCCGGTTTGCGTGAGGAAAAACTGACAATGGCTATGTCTGAATCTGCAGGAAAAGACTATAAACAGGGCCAGCAGAGGGGGGATTTTTCTCAGTGTATACATGGAATGTTATTGTCCTTAGAGAGGAACCTGAATGCTTGGACTTCCTGAGTGTAGTTTCTGCTGAAGTTGTTTGTTTGTGTGCATGTGTTGATTCTTTGTCTTCTTGTGCAGGAAGAGAGAGAGACAAAGAGAGAGAATCTGTGTGTGTGTGTTCGTTTGTGTGTGCGTGTCTGTCTGTCGTGTCTGTTTGTTTGAGTGTGTCTGTGATGTCTCAGTGTGTGATGTATGTATCTGTGTGATCGTGCATCATTTGCCTCCAACAAATCTGTGCGTCCTTTTAATCTGTGACTAACAAATTAGCCACACAAAAGATTTGACATTTAGCATACTTATCAGAAAGACTAGCATGGACCTTTGGTTGGTTGGGCCTGCTCTTTCCCTCTGTATTCACTATATGCAGTTGCATTATCATGATGCATTATTATATAACAAAAGAAAAACATACATACATTCTTTTCCATGCAAAATTTGAATTGGTTACAGGGTCTTCTTTGATCTATTTGATGAATTAAATTGTGATTTAGAGGTCATAGATACTCACATTCCAGGTTTATCTAACTTTTCATGAGGTACAGTAAGAACAGTAAAGTTTAAAGGCTAGTTATAGTTACTGTCTGGCTCCTGGAGCTCTGCTAGCCAGTGGGAGAGAGTCTGTGTCAGCCAGAAATCTGATCTGTGTGCTATGTGTTCCCACTAAATCTATGTCATTTGGTGTTTAGGCTCTGTAGAAACACACGGTCGCCAAACATGAATTAGACTTCATAGAGGAGCTTCTTTCACTTCCTGTTGCTCTGGTCATTGTCCTTTGCATGTTCATACCCAGAGAGAGTGGGATGAATAAGTATGACTTAAAGAGACAGTCAAAGATATGCTGAACATGAGCTGGAACCAAAAGTTGCATAACATTTGACCAATTTGAGATACACTTGGTTGAGGAAACTTGTGTACTTTTGCTAAGAATCTCAAGTATCTCAGTCAGTGCATTAGGGACTGGTTTCCCTTGGAGGGATTAGGGCTATTCCTTCATTTAATGACAACTCCAATGAAAGTCTGTCAAACAAAGCTTAATGCCTGGATACAAGTTTGGTCATAAAAGTGTACCACTTCATTCTTGTCAGGAAGCAATATGACCAGATCCAAATGTCTGATAATTCAATGCATAACTGTCAGTTCCTGCCTACACATGGAGAGTGCTTAGGTTCTGCTGGTTCTGAGGTAATATTACCAGAATCAAACTCTGCCTTCCTGCTTTCCAGAGGGGGAGTACGAAGAAGCATGGCTGACAGAGGCAGGGCTCGCCACGCTCTTCCAGGAGTCCGAGTCGGACCCCGATGCCTCGGAGGACAGCAAAGCCATGCTGTCCACACTGACCCGCACGCAGGCGGCCGCCGTGGAGAAACGCTTGGAGCTCCTCAAACAGACCATGCGTAAACGCAACAAGCAGTCCCACGTGCCTGATGTCAGGGAGATCTTCAAACCGCCACCAAGTTATGGCGTCGACTCGGAACGCACCCAGGTGGGTACATTTGCAGAAAAGAGCTTCATGCAATTTACTAGACTGGAAGAACATTCCATAAGAAATCAGTTATCACATAGAAATGGCTCCTCAAGCATGTGTATGTAGGTCAGGGCACATTCTGGGTCAGGGTACATGATTGTCTGTGTTTGATGTGTTTTATATGCCAGCGTACCTCAGTTGTAAGGAAGTAAATTTTACTGAAATATAGATTCACTCCTATGATTAGCTTACAAGGCATTTCGGATTCTTTTAATCATTTCACACCCCTGCTTGCAGGGCATCATGTGTAACACGTCGGCAGCGGTATTTTCTGTAACATAAACCTGATGGCCTCGAGGCCCATTAGGGACAAACAGTATTCTGTTTTAAGGTCACTTGAGAAAATTATTATACACTCAGCAAGTTGTTTTTAAACAGAGCCAGGCACAATGTTGGAGTGGCTAGGTTCCCTGGATTCTCTCCAGGGAAGAGAGAGACAAACTGACAGAGAAGCAAATACTTGATGACAGAGGCTGTTAAGAGTGCAGTACCATCATTTCTCTGGATGTCCTACCTCTTGTGGTTATTATGATAAAATCTACAGCAGATAAAATCTGTAAAGTTCTGTCTGATGGATTGGCTGCCTGTCGATGACTGGCTTCTGGATGCCACCCGGCTTCCGACCCCAGTGTTGACAAAGCTTTGCCCTTGAGAGTTCTGTGTCATAAAAGTGTCTCTTCAGTTCAGTGGACAGATCATTTCACCCCATCCCACAGTGAGCCAGGGGTTACATTTTTGGTGTGTTCAGAAAGTGATGTTGATACTGTGTGTATTTAATAAGCGTAATGCTCCTTCTTTTCTGATTTGTACTGTTTGTTTGAAGCAGAGTTGTGGCAAATGAATGCTAAAATGCTGCACAAGTACATTGACATCTTATTAAAGTCATTATCTCAAATGACAGTGGAAGAGTCAGCAGACTGGAGTAATTAGTTAATCTACAGTTACAAGGACATTATTATGAACTAATGATAATATCAGCACGTGACAAAAAGCTTGTCAGATAGAGTATGTCTGTATTTATTCTTCACAGATACATAGATCTGTCATGAAATCAGTAGTACAAGTGAAGATTACTGGTTAATAGGTAGTTGTAGTTGCAAACCAGTAGATAAATAAAATAATAATAAATAATAGCTTTGAACTTCTGGTAGATTGTAAGTGATAGCTTAACGTATTACCCTGACAAGTACAAATACATCTTTTTGACCTGGAAAGAATAAACAGTTTGTTGTGAAGTTGTTATAGCTCAGCTGAGGAGTTGATGGAGTTGATTTCCAAAGCAGTTTTGCATAGGGTTGTGTTGAGAATTAATGGGTTTTGAATGGTAGTCAAAATACATGTACACCGTGACAAGTGAGCTATTCATCCAGTTAGGGGAAACCAGGTAAGAAACTGAGCCTGTAAGCAGTGTTATCCCTCACCATTGTGGTGAGGCTGATCTTGGTTTTGGCACATGGGACCCCATAACCCCTCCCCAAACCCCCAACTGATTACTCTGCACCACCCATACCCACACCCACCCCACCTCAATTTCTATTTCTCTTCCCTTCTTCTCTTCCTGTTTCAGCAGACTGGAGAAGACTCACAGCCCCTAGAGAGAAGTGAGAACGGCAAACGGGATATTGCATCCTCTGGTATGTGTCACCTAGCCAGAAGATTGGCCTAGACATGTTCTCTCTCTCTCTCTCTCTCTTTGTCTCTCTTTCTCTCTTCCCTCCCCCACATTTGAGGCCTTATCTGGATATCATACCTTTCTGGAGTTTTTTCTTTCTTCCATCTTTCCATATGCCCATGCTATCAGTTCCATTATGGCACCTCTATGAAAGAAGTCATAAAGAAGACCAGAGTTGGCAGTGAGTCAAACTCTGTGTGCCATGAAACGGAGCCACATGGAAATGAAGGCAGTACGAAGTAGTAGACTCAGGGGAGAATGAAAGATACTGATATGCACAGTGCACAGCAAAGATATAATGGCAGTCGTGAAGATGTACCCTCTCACGCAGTCACAGGGGGAAAAGATGGCCATGCTAAAAAGAAAAGTTACCCTGTAAATCTGCCACAGTATCCTCACACCTCACACACACACACATACATACACACACACACACACACACACACACACACACATATACATACACACACACACACACACACACACACACACACACACACACACACACACACACACACACACACACACACACATACACACACACACACAAAGTGTGTGACACTGGTGTTGAAAAAGAGCCGTACTTCAGCTTTCTCACGTAGGGCAGTGAGCTGGAACTTGGGTGTGTGGTTCATGGGTAACCTTTACATGGAGGGCTCCAGGGAATGTGTGAGCACATTGTTTGTCACACGCGGCCCGCTCTGGGTCCAGTAATGAAGTAACCCCTCCTGGGAGCCTTTCTGACCGTCCCCAGGAATCCATCTGATCCAGCCGAACTTTGAATAATGCTCTCTGTCTTTTAGATGCTGAATAAGGGTTGTGTGCCACCACGGACTTTCATCTTTCTCTATAAAGGCTCAGAGTGCTGAAATTGTGAGGCCCTATTGGTGTGGAAGTCATTAGAAGGGTGTGATTGACCAGGGTTTGTGCAGGTGCAATCAAATAACTCCATGGAGCGTTTGTAAAATGTGTGGAATTTGGTCAGCGCTGGTTGTAATTTCTGAAGGCTGCATTGTGTCAGTGAGCCATTAAATGAATGTGTAATTAAAGTGATTGGACCTCATATTAACCATTTTGTGTGTATGTGTATGTGTATGTGTGTGTATTTTCATCTACTGTGCGTGTATATGTGTGTGTGTGTGTTTCATTATTTCTCCATTTATGTCTCCATTTGTTTGTCTAATTGTATTTATTTTGTGTGTGTGTGTGAGAGAGAGGAGAGTGTGTATGTGTGTGTCTACGTATATCCTTGTGTAATGTATCTGCATAATCATTAAATCCTCTAGTTCATGCTCTAGTTAAAGTATTAATGTCATTCAACTTTTTGCATGTATGTGTGCATGTGTGTGTTAGACGAGACCATTGAAAATGGAGAGAGTCGTCCCACTGACCAGCCCACCCCTGACACAGAAACAGACCTCAACCTGGAGGTGTCGTTTGCTGAGCAGGCACTCATCTACAGGGAGAGGTCAAAGGGCGTCGAGAGCCAGAGCAAGAGCGAGGCAGACGACAAGCTGCCGGTGAGAGTCATTAAACATTAACGTGTGTGCACTGATTTACCTGTGCCGAGCAAAGTTTACCTGGACAAAACAGGAAGTGGAGCTTGCAACTCTCATTCGATCACAACAGCTTGAAGAATAGGGGTAGGTGAAGAGGGGTTATCTGAGGAATGTCAGTGCTTGAGAGGGGCTTGAACTGACTTGGTATATCCATTAGGCTGTAAGCTAAGTTATATCTATCGAGCTCCATCAGGGACTACAGAGAGTGATTCCATAGTGATTCCATAAAAAAGTTTGGAGGGACATAATGATTTGCATTTATGTTTCTTCATAGTCTTTTAGCCCAAGTCGTTTTGCACCAATAACAGGTGACAAATCATTTAACCATAACACCTGGTCATAACACCTTGTCCTGGGCATGTTGTGTTTATGTTAGGGGCGATCTCCCTTTGAGGGTCTAGAGCAATTTTGTGCTGCAGTGACACCTGGTGGAGACTTAGGGGAACAATGGCAAAGCTGGTTACTATCAATTTTAAGCTCTGTATTTCTGCCTATCTGTCTTGCATGACTCCCATCAGAATTTCAAAGTTCCCCTGGACAAGACGGGCCGGACAAAGGTCGGGGACTTGGCCCCCCAGGATATGAAGATTGTTCGGCGGCTAGTGCTGATTGAGATGACTGCTCTGTTTGACACAGCGAGGATCGAGTGGAAATCCAACAAAGTGGTTAAGCAGAAAGAGAAAGGTAAGGTGACAAAACATCAAACCATTGGGGTCCTCATTTACAGCATAAGGCAGGAGTGGAATGGATTGGCATTGCTTATTAGAAAATTCACGGGGAGGTGTGGCTCCTCGTGAGCTAGCATTGTTTTTTTGAGTGAAGGTCAGGTCTAGGTCCAGGCTGTCCTGGTGTCTGGTGTGGTCCAAGATGTTTGTGATACTCATAGTGTTACTGGAACAGGAAATGTTTTAGTGCTGGCTAGAACACAGCCATATCCAGTAGGCAAAGGGGGGATGTCTTTGTTGTATCTGTCCCACAGACAGTAGCAAAACATCACTGTTCATCCCTTGTGGTTCCTGGGGATATTGTTATCTGAATGTACAGTGTTTGTGCCATCAGTCTTGGCCTAAGGCTGGCCCAACCACTGTACTCTCCATTAGAACAAAAATGCCCCATAACAGATAATGATCAGAATGCAGTGTAATAAATTTTATTTTAATATATTTTATGAAGAGTTTATTTAGCTTTCCCCTTTGTAATGAAGTTGATTGTAATGTCAATCTGATATATGTAGAGAATATTTTCATAGTCATATTTTAATCATTTTCATCCAGAGGTTTCAAGGCAAGTTGTCGAGTGTGTTGAAATCAAGCCTGAGGCAACAACCCATTCCGTATACGGGAGGACATTGGAAGATAATTGCGGAAGTTATCATATTATCCCGTTCTTACACAACTCTCATCTTCTGTGTTGTAAAATTGAAAATGTTCTCTGTCGACACATTGAAGATTTGTTTTGGACCATCTTTTTTGTTCAAATCCAGCCAGATGTTTACCCAAGACGTCTTCTCATGCACCAGACCTCTGTGGGTCAGTGTGCTTGTGTTTTCTCACCAGCTAGGCCAGTTACTGTGTTGGCATGGCCGCAGCATATTCAGCGAAAGGGGAAGTCCAGGACTCCCACCAGGGCCAGGATTGTGTGCATTTGTGTGTGTGTGTGTGTGTGTGTGTTTCTATTTCTACTCTGAGAGAATATCCCTTCCCCATTTAACTGCCAAGCTGCTCCAGTATTGTCTGTTATTGTTCACAAAACCATTGTAACCCAATTAAATGGATTCTGTTGGTTGTATTGCCATTGTCAACGACACCAGTCCGCCATAGCTAAAATGAATGTCATGGAAAATATGTACAAATTTATCATAAAGTTTACTGAACAGGTCCAAACATGCCCTTATCTGTCCATCAGAGTCAGGTCTTTTTGGCGTGACACTGACCACCCTGCTAGAACAGGACCAGAGAAGGGTACCTGGGACGAAGGTGCCACTCATACTACAAAGGGTGAGGGACAAGTAGATAGTTAGAAGTGCATACTTGTTAT
>JAIFZK010000001.1:2817500-2882500 GCA_027481765.1 Tenualosa thibaudeaui | reverse complement strand
CCTCACACACATTTATTATCCAAGACAGGTGTAAAGTTGACTTTATCTGCAGTAATACAGTCATACTCTGCAGTAATATAGCATTTAATTGTATACCCTACACTTGCACTTACCTCTAGCTAGATTAAATGCCCTGCTTTTAGCCTTCTGATTGTATGTTAACTATATTTCATTAGTTTTGTACCTGTATGCTGAACAATAGCAGTAGATGTTTATTGAATGAGATTATGGTATTAACTATGATATCTATAATCAAATAATTACATATGTACATATGTTGTCTCACATTGTCAAACTGAGATTTAATGTTGATTGTTTTCTGTCCATGCTCGTCATTAGAGCTGCCCACAAAGAAACAACAACTACAGGCTCTCAACCTGCTGGTCCTGCTGCTACCAGAATCCAATAGGGAGACACTTAAGGTACTCAGGCATGTACATTATACAAAAACACACACACACATGCAGGCACAGTCATGTGTGCACGCACACACACACACACACACACACACACACACACACACACACACACACACAGACACAGTCACATAAAGGCACACTCATACTCCCACATGGTACCACAAACTGCCTCTTTGTCTCTCTCTCAAACCCTCCCTCTCTTTCTCTTCCTCTCTCTGTCTCCTTCCCTCTCTCTCTCTTGTCCCCTCGCTGTTCTGTTCAGTCAGCTGGCATGCATTAATGTTGTTATTCAGTCCGTTGACCAGTGTAAAACAATTCTGGACCAGTCTTGCATGAATAGAAACTCTTGTAATGGCAGTGAAATGTATATCAACCAGACATTCTTCACACCCTCTTCAAGTGACACTGATTTATTGACAGTTTAATAGCCTCTCCCTTTAAAAAATGTCTCTTTTATTGACCTCCTGCATAATTGTATTGGTCTGTTGATCTGAGTGTTTCTCTGAAAATGATTACATTTTAATAGTTTCAAATTATTTTGAGTGATGTGATATGAAACCTGTTTTGTGAAACTGAAAGTTCATTTTATTTGTTGTATGTGTTGTTTCGATGTTATAGTCATGGTTGCATGCATCAACATGTGTGCCAGCAAAACAGAAATATTTAAAAAGTAAAAGGTACTGCTAATTGTGTCCCTGACTGTGGAAAATGGTCATGGAATTGCTCAACACTAGTTCCACAGTCATTAGGGAGACAAGGAATTGGTACATTTGTGATAAAACACAAATTCACAACAAACTGATGGAAAAAACTCTGACTGAGCTGAAAGCAATATGCAGTTGGAGATGGATAAACAGTAGAATAGATATTTGATAATTTATATGATACCTGAATAATTTAAAAGCCCCTGAAGACTAGGGTAATGTAAGGGGCTTACGCATTCCTCATGTGACTTTGTTATTTATTCTATTTGTTATTTATTGATCTGTGCTCTTGAATTTGCAGTCCCTTTGAAAAATGTTCATTTTGATCTTATTCCAAAAAGGTTTTAAAACACTAAACCCACAATAGACCCTTAAAGGAGAAATCTGGTGTGATTCAAACCTTAGCCCTGTTGTTTGAGATCACTGAGTGCTGTCTGCAGGAAAAACAATGAGAAAATTGATACAACATAGACCAAACTAGCAGCTATGGTTTGAATCACACAGGATGTCTCCTTTAAGTAGAATCATGGCAACAGACCAACATGAATTTGTGAAACTTCCCCGTTAGGCTCTGATGGAGTTCTTCCAGAGGGTCATCGACCATAGGGAACAGAACAAGATGACCCTCAGTAATGTGGCAGTGGTGATGACGCCCAACATCTTCATGTTCAAAGGCTTCCGCACCAAGATCCGCGAGCAGCAGGAGTTCTCCATGGCTACCAACACGGCCAGCATCGTCCGCCTCCTCATCCAGTACCAGAACATTCTGTGGACTGTAAGCAGAACACATTACGCTATAATCTTCTGTGGATTGTAGACATCTCACATTACTCTTTAAAATCTCACTTTTGTGGATAGTAAATATCTCACATTACTCTTTAAAACCTTACTTGTGTGGATGGAAAACATCTCACAATACTCTTTAAAATCTTACTTCTCTGGACAGTAGACATCTCACATTACTCTTTAAAATCTTACCTCTGTGGATAGTGAGCTGTAAACATTACCCTTTTTGTCGTACTTCTATGGTCAGTAAACAGCAAGTTTACCTGTTACAATCTTGCCTCTGTTTACAATACACACCAAACATTATCTTTTAATACAGTCTCACTGAAATTTCTCTCAACTTACCCTCCACTTAGTCTTACTTGTGTTTTAAAATTAGACATTTCCCTTACCATTCTCACCTCCTTAGCTGCTAGAAAGAGTCAATAGCAAAGTGTGTTTCTGCTTAGTATGTGGAGAGTGGCTGAAAAAAAGAAACAGCTGCCAGTGATGTCATAAGTGTCTGCTTATTGATGTATGGAGATATTCATAAACTAGGCCGAATGAGCTAGGTACTGACCTCTCAGAGAAGCCTGGATAAGCAGGTTATGCTAGTGCTTACATTTATACACCTTCCTTTTCAGGGTACTTTCCCACTGATATTTTTTTCTCCTTAAAAACATCTATTTTGAGCAATAAAAAAGCCTGAGTCAGCATTAGGTTGTGTTTGCCAATGAAGTGTCTGCTTTTCAAGTGTGCAAAAAGTGTAATCATCCCTCAGTGTTGTCAGCTAAGGGTTCATATGAGTCACATATGCCTCTCTCTCTCTCTCTCTCTCTTAGATCCCCAGGTTCATCATCAACCAGGTAAGGGAGCAGAACACGGAGAAGCAGAAGCAGAAGAGGGCTGGCAAGGACATGAAGGGAATGAAGAGGCTTTTGAAAAAGATGACCCATGACCGAGACAAGGCCGACAGACAGGAGCGCAGTGCTACCGAGGTGAGACGGAGGAAGATGACCCATGACCGAGACAAGGCCGACAAACAGGAACGCAGTGCTATTGAGGTGGGATGGAAGAAGTGAGCGAGTGAGAGAGGGTTGAATGAAAAGAGAGAGGAAGGTACAGAAAGAGAAAGAGAAGTTAATGGGCAAGGTAGAGGAGAGAATAATGTCCCAACCCTGAACTCTCAGACTTAACTGACATCACTCAGCCAATTATGAAATCCGTTCATGGCAGTGAAGTTTTGAGGGTTCAGGGCCTAGAGAGCTTAGTGGGTGTATTGGAATTCAGACAATGTGTTATTCTGAGGGTTTAATTGTATTGTAGAATCATCTATGAAACATGGCAGGTAGCATTAGCTTTAGTAAAATTCATAGGGATGTTGGTTGCTCTGGGATTGGTTAAAAGCCAGTAATGAAGAGAGAGATGGGTAGAATTAAAAAGCCTTTATTAGCCATTAGCCATTATTAACTTGCTAATTTAATTAGTAAAGCTAGCATGTAACAACTGGGTCTTCATATACAAACATGTTGGCTTTTTCGTATGAAGTAGCCAGTTTAGAATAAAAACTTGTTGTTTTGGAGTGCATGGAATTATCTTTCTCTTATCATGTATTGTAGAACCACTTTTTTACTGTCCAACTGTTGGTAATGAGGAGAGAGTGAGAGAGAGCAGAAATAAAGACCACATGTGACACCATGGAAACAGATTAGCGCTGGTTCTAGGTAGCTTGGAAGGTAGCGTGGATGTGTGTGGGTGTGTGTGTGACAGTCTGCTTGTGTGTGTTTGTGTGCATCGGTGTTTTACCCAGTAGAATGAGTAGAGTTTGCTTGTTTGAATGACACGACTTGGTGTTGGTGACCTACTGCAGCTCACAAAGACTGGTTCACAAAATAGCTCCCTTGTGACATCTAGTGGGGGCACTGGGCATTGCCATTTATATTCTACACTCTGACCAGTTGTGTAATAGGAACATGTGAGGCAATTGCATAATGGAGGGTGTTTCAAGTAAACAAACATTGTTAAATCATGCATGCAGTAAACAAAGCGTTTTAGAATTTACTGCTGCAGGTTGTAAATATGGTGTACGTGTGTGTGTGTGTGTGTGTGTAGAGTGACGGCAGCCAAGGGTTCATCAGGGTGCATGCCCCTGAGTTCTCCAAGGTATCCATGGCTGTGCAGCTGACGGAGGATCTGCAGGCTTCAGACATCCTCTCTAGATTCCTCAGCCAGGACAGGTGAGCTCCTCAAACACAGAACTCCCACCAACTTGTGTGTGACACACACACACACACACACATACCAGTTTGTGAGATTACAAATGCAATATGTAAAATTGCTGTTTAGGACTTACTAAACCCAGTCTCTAACCCTAGCCTTAACCTTATCTTTTAATTAGACAGAGACATGGTGGTTTGTTTATGATTTGACCCTTGGTAGAACATCAATAGGGGATCATTCATATTCAGATCATCCAAATACATAAAGAATAAATAAAGGGAAAGTGTCCTAACAACACCTGATGTCTGGCCCGGCATCATCACTGGGTCTCAGTTTAAGGAGTAGCCTTGGTGCATTTACGGATTTCATTGCATGGTGCAATCTTAGTGCAATCTTTAGGATTAAAATAACAATGAAGATCTTGCCCCTGTGTCTGCAATTCCCAGAAAAAGTGTGGCTAAACCAGCATTTCAGCATTTTTCAGGATAAGAAAAGAGCACTTTCTTTTTATTTGCTTTCACCGCCTGACTTCTAGATTACATTCCAGTGTTCCAATAGAGAAATTTGTAAAATGTGTTCAATTATATTCAGATGATAATCCAGTCAGTGACCTTAGTTATCCTCAAGCAACCACAACTGCAACACTGTTAAGGCTATGAATACACTTCTGTCAATTCCAGTGAAATGCTAAACCATCTAATTAGCTTGGCTATCTCCTGCCCCTCCAGACTGCTTTAGGATAGGTGAGCGTCTCCCTCCACATGCATATGCTAATTACACTGGCTGTTATCCTTCCACCTCCCTGACCAACTCCTCTCCTGAGTCACAAAAAGGGTAGATGCTATCTGAGATTACGCTAAACAGTCATTAGACGTGGGCTTGTCCCAGTGTGGAGCTCTTGTGTTGGGTCAGCTCTGACATGATTCACAAAATATCTGGAAATTACTTCAGGGGTGGGCACCGACAGCTGTAGAGTAGAGCAGTAATTTAATTTAATTTGTGTGTGTGCGTGTGTGAGTAAGTGAGAGAGAGAGAGAGAGGCTGAAAAAAGCTTTCAGTGGTCGAGAGAAATAGTCTTTTTTCTTTTGTGTAGACTTTTGTCTTTTGGTTTGTTCATGTCTACATTTTGTTTTTTTGTTTTTGTTTTCAACCTTAGACTATTACTCCATATGTGTACAGTCCCTTAAAGTATGGCATGTCGCTGTATAACATGATGAGTTCTCTACAGATATTACAATTATGCATTTAGCAGACGCTTTTTTCCAAAGCGACTTACAAAAGAGGATAACATTCAAGCTACAACACAATGACAGAACGAACAAGGAGTGCATATTGCCAACATAGAAACTGCACCATTTTAAGTTGAAAGTGCAATAGTGCAGAGAAATTAAATTGTAAAGTGCATTCTCAAAGTTTACGCCAGTAGATATTCTTGGAAGAGCTAGGTCTTCACGAGTTTCTTGAAGGTGGAGAGGGTATCAGTTGATCTGGTAGCACTTGGGAGGTCATTCCACCAACCAGATATGGAACCAGATATGAGAAGAGTCTGGATTGACCTGCACAAGGTGTTGGCTGTGCTAGAAAATGCTCCTTAGAGGAGTGAAGCGGTCGTCGGGTGATATAGGGCTTCAGGAGAGTATTCAGGTAGATGGGAGCAGAGCCATCATTCACCCTGTAGGCCACCATAAGTGCCTTTAATTTAATGCGAGCAGCCAAGAGTAACCAGTGAAGTTCAATGAACAGAGGTGTGCCCTTTTTGGCTGGTTAAAGACCAGACGTGCAGCTGCATTCTGGATCATCTATAGCGGTCTCACCGCACAGGCTGGTAGGCCTGATAGGAGGACATTGCAGTAGTCAAGCCAAGAGATAACCAGGGTCTGTACCAGGAGTTGGGTTGCATGTTGGGTTAGGTACGGCCTGATCTTCCTTATGTTGAATAGGGAAAAATGGCATGGCCGAGCCACAGAGGCATCGTGATCTGCAAAGGTCAGTTGGTCATCAATCATGACACCTAGGTTTCTTGCCACTTTGGTGGGAGAAACAGACAGGGAGTCGATCTTGATACTGATGTCATGATGTATGGCTTGTTGCATGATGTATGGCTGGGAGGTTTAGTTGGAGGTGATGTCCTTTCATCCATGCAGATATATCAGAGAGACAGTATGTATTAAATAAAACAGCAGTTTTATTGAAAACTCAACTATGACTACAATTGAAAAAACCTACTTGCTGCAAATTCCAACTTGTACCCATTTACGCAGTGTGATTGTATTACCAGAGCCCCCATATACAGTAATAGGGTGTGGGGGTTGGGGAGCATGTATCTGTGTGTATGCAAATGTTTATGTACACATGCTCAATACTTGTGTGAGAGTGTAGTTGTTTTATGTGGGAATATTTATTGTGTGTGTGTGTGCACGCGCGCGCATTTGTCTCCAAGTAGTCATGTGCATTAATGTGTCTAACAAAGTCTAACTTTGTCAGCCGTGGCCAGTGCCTCTGTCGTGGTGATGTGGTGTGACATGAGCTGGGCCGTCACTGACTTCCCGTCTGAGTCAGCCCATGAAGTTAGTCGTTTGTCACAATCGGCCCGGGTGACGCTGTGTTTGGCACATGACGCTCTCGCCCCAATCACTGTCTCTGAGGGGGAAAATACACTAATAGAACATCAGTAGCCTATAATTCACATACGACTTTTACTAAAACATTTGACAGAATAGCTTCTTGAAATCACAGGATCATCTAGGCGAAGAATTTCCAAGTGTTTGGATATTCAACAATTAAACTAACACAGTGTAGTTCTTCTAACTTAATATAAATCATTATGATGTTACACTGATGTATAATACATTGTCAGTGTCCACCCAGAACAACCACAACTGACCTCTGTGGCAGCACATGTAGTACTGAATGAGTATCTTTGTGGATCCTGAGTGCAATATTTGGTGCAATGGGGCAGCTGATGCAGACTCATTGTCTTTAGTCTTGGTTGTTAGTTGACTACTGTGAAAGATCCCTCACCCCTGACACAAGGGGTTAAACATCTCTCCTGTGAATGTCTCAAACTCAGTTATGTAATGTTATTGATCAGCTATATAGGATCACAACCTTTTCAGTCTTTCTGATTAAAACCACTGGGAGCTGTGTTAGCACTACATTTCATTGAATATGGACACTGCGAAGCATGAAAATCAATTTTGTTTTTTAAGTTCTGACTTATATTTTGTGCATCATAACCTGAGCATGGGATAGACAAATCAGTTGTTTGCTCCAGTGTTAAGTAAAGTACTTTTTTTGTCTCCTGCAGCTCAGTGCCTGTGCGAAGGGAGGACCTGTGTCTCTATGAGATTGGAGGAAACATCAGTAAGTCCCCAGCTGAATGTCATTCCTCTCCATACCATCTGGGAGCATGTTGGAGCGGATTAGAACCATGCAATCTACCACATCACACATTTAATTTCACCCCCTACACCCCTCCAAAATATGGGGGGAAAAGGAAATCAGCAGCTTGATTGCCTTTGGGGTGTGAATCTGTGATATTTGCTTTTATCCCCATTTGAGTCATGGAGATTTTGAAAATATTGTAAAAAAATAAAAGGTTTGACTGTGTGTTTTCTTGTTTTGATGCCCCAAGCCAAATCAGTTCACTACTGGCTTGATTTAAAATTAAGATCAACCTGAAGGCTTGGTGTGGAATAATAATGAATGTTTTGAAAGGGCTGCTGCCTTCAGGTCTTTGCTTTGGCATTAACACATTGAGACTTTTCAATCCAAATTATTCCTCTATTGAAAGGAAATATGACCTCCCTTTATGTTAGTCACTCATTATTACACACAGTCAGACACTTTCATTCCTCATTGAAGTTTTGGAATGGGCTCGACTGTCTGTATGTGTGTGTGTGCGTGCGTGCATGTGGGAGGGTGTTTTATATTTGACTGATTGAAGAAATGTGATTTTTAGTAAGCAAATAATGTTTAGACACTTGAAGACACTTAAATGTGTTATTTATCATTGTTTTTCTTTTTCTTTTTTTGCTGTTTTTTCTCTCTCGTGTGCAGAGGAGCGTTGTTTGGATGAGCAGGCCTACATGAAGGCCCTGCTGGAGCTCAACCCCCATGCGGAGTGGGTGATCAGGGCAACCCAGCGCTAGCCCCCTTTCTCCTCCTCCACCTCTGCCTCCACTCCACCCCACCCCACCAGCGCTACGTCCACCAGGGGGATCTCACGGAGGGGGAAGGGTGCAGAATCCACACATGAAAGGGAATATATAACTCAAACAGGGCTAGGGATGGGTGGCGGGGAGGTTGTCTGTTTGACCTTGAAGGAAGCCAAGGTCACTCATTCTCACTGAAAGCCTTAAATAAGAATGCAGAAGCTAGTCACGGTTTTATTAAGGGAGGCCTGTTTTCAATAGGTCTTTATGGACTCTCTGTGCAGCAGATCAGAGGGTCAGTGGTATACCCAGTTAATTCTTTATCAGACAGCTGACCCAAAGCATGACATTAACTTGTGGTAAAATATACAGTTATTTCTGGTATTTTACAATATCGCTCGTCACAGAAATAGTCATTTTCATAAAGGTTTGGTCCTGCCAATGTTTGAATTTTGAAGGTCTCTAGCTACCGTGTAACACCCCACTGTCTGGATTAGTCATTCCTTGACCTTTTCTGCTCACCGGAGTTTCCAAATCAAAGAAGTGACAAACAAGGAAACAAGTGTTTAAGATTTCCTGAGAAGGACCTCTTAACCAAAATTCTGCACACAACAGATGCAAGCATTTTCTCTCTTTCATTTTACCACATACTGCCACAGCCTTTATTTGAGGTGGTGCATTGCATTTCTAGACTGTGCAAATAGCAACGTATTTCACTCTCTGTGCTCTGAGAAACTAATCTTTCATATACTTATATGGGGAGCACTTTTAATGCCACATAATATCTCTTTAACAACATTTCAGAGAGTTTATATTTTGTATGAATATAAGCTGAACTGTCATCCATTATTAGACTTCCTGTAGCTTGTTATGTTTCTTAGACGTGATTCCAGGATGTATTATTTTAAAGAGTGTAGGAGGCAAGCATTTTTCTTTTTAATTGAAAGCTGCTATTCCAGAAGAGATCCTGTATGATTCAACAGTTGTTTGGTTTACCATGAGACAACCAAATGGAAAACGGAAACTCTTATTGACAAACATCAACTATATTTAACTTTATGAGTAGACATTTCAGTAAATCTCTCTTCGGTGAACAAACATGGCAGTATAAGTCATAGGGGAATGCAGGTCTGGTTTCCATTAGAAGAAAATTTACTTTTTGAGTAACCAAAATTCTTTTCTTTCACTGATTCTCTCACTCATTCAGTATGAACCACCTAATGGGCTTTTGTATGACTGATTCTGTTATTATTTATTGGTCTTAACATCTGAGGGTGGTGGTGGCGTAGCGGTTAAGGAACCTGGTTAGCGTGGCAGTAGTCTGGAATCTCAGCAGGCACCATTGTGCCCTTGAGCAAGGCACTTAACCCTAAGTTGCTCTAGGGGAGACTGGCCCTGAAGTAATTGATAGTTGACAAATGTAAGTCGCTTTGGATAAAATGTATGTTTGATAAATGTAAATGTGAATCTCATCTTGTTCTCCAGTCTCACTGCCGAATGATTCTTTTGTATAATGATCTAGATTTACTTCTTTCACTAATGATTCTAGTCAGAATCTAGTCAGTCAATGAATTTACTACGAAAAATGACAATGATTATTGTTTTTTCTTAACTCCCCACTGCCAAATGTTGTGCTAGCCAGTGGGAAGACCTCAGATAGTGGCTTCTATCTGAGACCTCACTCAGCAGTTTCTAGGGAATTTGAAGGTGCTGACGTGGATTTTTTTACGAGTATTTTAGTGAGCCTGACGTGGGCTGACGTTCGTCATAACCCTTCTTCCTACCCACAACCATCCCCCGTCACAATAGTGGCCGTCTGTTTCTGTGGCAACTGACCTGCCTCCATGCAGAGTCATTATGGGATGTGTCAACCCAAATCAGAGTCTCCAAGTCAGCCCCGAGCAGACAACTACTACGGTGTCCCACAAGGTACTTTTCAAAGGAGGGAATTGTTTAAACATCAATTGCTTTAACATCACCACCATTTATTTCCCATTTAATTTCAAATTATGTCAGTGAAAGGAAAGACATCATTGGGGTAGCGTTATCTAGGCATAAAACACTGAATGAATATTTTTTTTTCAACCAGATGATTTTTATATACATTTACAAGCATGAGCTTTAAACTGTGAATAGGACTCTTATTAAGTGTATCTCACATGTTCTGTATTGAACTGTACTGTGTCTGATGCTTTGAGAATGACCACTACAATTGTTTTTGTAAATAAATCTGTAATTACAATCTACAATGTCTGGTAGATCTTGTGGCAATTACACATAAACAAGTGAGTATGTGTAGAGAGTGTATGTATGTGCATCCTCACTTCATAAGCAGCACTTGTTTGGGTTGGTATGGCTGTACGGTGGCCTGTATGGCTTGTGTGTAGTGTTTGAATGGGACAGAAACACATTTGGGAGGGGCGAGCTGACCAGTCCTTAGCATGGCACACAGGGAATCTACCATAGACTGCAGCAGGTGAACATCTAAACAACAAACACACACACACAGACAGAGAATTGAATAAATTGCATAGAACTGTAAAATAAATTGTGACCTACAATAGGGCAATATTTAGATAGTAATACTAATTGTTAGCTATTAGTTACAGTTACAGCATCTCTGCCCTGGGCTTTGTTGTGTCCTATGAAGCTGTAACACTGCCATCTGGTGGCTGACAAAACAAAATGAAATGTCTAAAAAGGCTGTTTGAATTGGAATACTCGTTATGGTTTTGAATTTAATTGACAGAGACAAAAGGCATTAGGACAAAGGTCTTGGTTACTAAATGTTACCTTTCCGGTTGTTTCTTTTCCACTGGGTCATCCAGAATCCTTTCAGGGAGATGTTTTTAAATATGAGAGATTTCTGTCCAGATCACATCACAAACATGCATTGTGTTAGTGTGTGGATGTGGTTGGTTTTGTGTATCTAAGCAAGGTGCTACTTGGGGTCAGCTTTCCATAACATAAACATATAAATCACAGTGGATCCAGATATCAGTGAGAAATTGACGATGGGATGCTGAACTCACTGCTGGGATCTGAAGGGGCTTCTTGGCCATGCCACCATATGTCACCATAGTCCCCCCTGAGCTGAGGAGCCAATCACAAGTTTGCATTCAGCATGCACATAATCCGCTAAAAGCCGTTTTTTTCGTCTATCTTAAAGAGTTACATTAGAGAATGGTTGTTTTCTTTTCCACATTATTGGTTGGAAAATTGCCTAAGTCCATCTGCCATCATAAAAGTGCCTGACATTTTAGTGCTGTTTCAGAGTAGACCATAGGAAGGACACTTCCAAGAACTGCTGTTTCAGAGCTCCAGTGACATTACTTTTTTTGACAGAAATGAACACACTGTTCCTCAACACTTCAGTGGTACCAGATGATTGCTAGTGCCCTAGTAAGGCTAACAGAGACAGATAGATAGAGGATGGATTCAAACTCACTCAAGATGGGAAAGTACCAAGCCTCCACTTATTCCCCCTACACAGTTCAGACCCAACCTGGGCTTAGCAACCTCCTTGAGCACATAAACAACACAGGACAGAGAAATATAAAATGAAATGAATATGAAAAAATCAAAGATCAGGTCCCCATCATAGTTTTTTTTGGTGTTTTATATTCTGAGTGAGCTTTAGTCTGACTTAATCATGTTTTGCTCAAGTTTAAAGCCTGTGCACCACTACATTGACAACAGACACTTTGAAAGGCACAGATCCTTACTTGGACTACCAGAGAATAAAAAAGAAATTGTCATTTGTCGATTTAATTAATTAAAAATGCTGATAATTCATTAATTTACTTCTATTTTTTATCCTCACCTGTAATATATGACCCGGGCCTGACCTCTGTAGCTCCTCTTCAGTGACAACATAATCAGCCCCTAAGGCCTTCAGTTCTGCAGCCAAGTCCTCATAGTTGGGCCTAAGAATGTCAAACAGTCATAAAATCACAAGCACTGGGGTTTATAACGGTGTTAGTGCAGTCAAGTGAGAGTGTACCTGACAAACATTAAAGTTAATGGCTGGTCATGGCTGACTTTTCTATTGAGATATTCAAAAAGAAAATCCATAGTAAAATTAATTGTCTCTGGAAGAGTAAATCTTTGCTTTTATTGTCAGATAGCCTTGAAGGAGCGAATGCGCAACTCACTTTGGAAAAACTGCCTCGGAGCCGCACAGGAAGCCTGTATCGATTTGCCAGCAACAAAAGCAGGGTAATGGACAAGGAGAGCTGCATTGATGATTATTTAGTATGCGTAGACTGCACCACCTCTGCACTCTTATTCGTGACTGTATAGTGTTTGACTGAGCGAGGGAGGGAGGGAGCACAGCTTGGGCTGGATCTCTGGCCTCTGATTAACTAGCCTGCTTTAGCTGTTGTCTCTCTAGACCACCAGCTCCACTGACTTTGTCCCGGGGCCTTGTGACAAACACTCACGAACACACACACACACACTGCTTCTATCTTCAAGTGCCCTTGAGAGGCATGTGTGTATGCGTGTGTGTGTGTGAGAGAGAGAGAAAGAGAGAGGGAGAGGGAGCAGCTGCACCTGTCTCGGACGATGTTGATGGTCCTCAGGCGTAGTGCTGCAGCAATTTGGATCACTGCCTGTCCGACTGCGCTGTTGGCCCCGTTCTGAATCACTGTGTCCCCTGCCAATGAGCCACAGTACAAACACGACTCATAAACGGCACATGTGGTGCGGTGACATGCTAAGCTAATGACTGTTAGCTTTTAAATAGACTACAATATCCACAGTGCACAATGCTCAGTTTAACACTTAGGGGTCCGGGGCCTTTCAGACACTCAGAGGCAGTCTGCTACACTTTGACATTTTTAAGTTTTTCATCTAACTAACAACACATATGGAAAAGTTGCACATATGGTTATGCTCATAGTTGCCATATAACATAACAACAATGTCATCATGGACAAAGAGCTACTAGAATTAACCACCAGAACCTGCTGCTTAGATTTGTTTTTGTTTGATGGTTTAAGACTGGTATCAAACAAACAAGAGCTTCTAGAGGCTCCAAATTATGTTCAACATAACAAAGTGTGTGGTACTTGCACATTGCATTCATGTAAAAGTCATTTAAAGTTATGCTTTGAATCTTTTCGCAACCATAATGAGATTTAACCTTGTTGTACGAAAGCCAGAGGGCAATGGACAATACATTAAAAGACAAAGTGCCCAGGGCAACACAGAATAACAATCAGCCCTTCTGCACACCCACACACAGACTCAGTAACAGGAGGGATAGTAATGGATAGTAATGGATACGGAAGTCCATAGTGTTACAGGAGGAGACAGGGCTCAGCCCAGATTCGGCCCAGACTGGTTTTAGGCGTTCATTCAGCCCGGATGCATCCCAGACCGGTTTAGGCGTTCATTCAGCCCAGATGCGGCTCATACTGGTTTAGGCGTTAATTCAGCTTGACTCTGTGTGGCCCAGACTGGTTTAGGCGTTCATTAAGTCCAGATGCAGCCCAGACTGGTTATGGCGTTCATTCAGCCCGGATCTGTGTCTGTAATTCTTTCCAGGATGTGTGGTGGAGAGTCTGTATGCACATGCAGATACACACACACACACAAACCAGGTCTGAGGTGCTGGAAGTCATGCAGCATCCTATAGGCTGTGCAAGGGTTAACTGAGACGGTAGCGGCCCCCAGGAGAGACACGTCCTTGGGCACATTCAGCAGGTCTGTGGCCTCACACACTACCTCTGTCCTCCAGGTTCCTACAACACACACAGACACACAGACACACACACACACAGTTCCTCTGAATGTTGTTTATTTACAAATTTGTGACTTATTTTTTAATCTGACTTTGTTTAATCAATTTAAAAAGAGCAAAAGAAAATATTCTGTGAAATGATATGTTAAATCTAATGTACTTCATCAAGGTGAAAAACAAAGCAACCTGCTACATTATAGGGCTTTCAAAACACTGTGGAAGTTCCCTTTTTACTGGTCGATACAGTTTGTTTCTATTGATGGTTTTCATTGCTCACCAAACCCAGCATCCACGGGTAAAACCCAGTCACCCACATGCACAGAGCTGACCTCTTCTCCCACCTCCACGACCTCACCCACCCCCTCATTCCCACCCACCGCTGGGAACTCTGGGAGAATGGGGTAGGTTCCTGAGAACACCAAAAAATACACAGTATGGACATAAATTATGTACTCATCTTTATGACAATAACCTAGCAATTAACATTCATCATCACAAAAAAAGCATTGAACATCATTAGATTATGGATGTAAAAGGTCCCAAAGTTATAAGTATGATTTTAGAATTGACACAGTTTACCCTCCATGACAACCTAGCATTTAACAGTCAGACAACATTAACATTAACAACAAAAAAAAACATTTAACATCTTAAGGAACATCTTTATGGAATTAAAAGTATGCTTTTAAAGATTAAACATTCTCACATAGAATTTGTGATTGGATTGGGCTGCTTTGCTTCAGTCTCACACTGATTCCTCCTCACCTTGTATCATATTTATGTCTGCAGGATTCACAGGTGTGGCCAACATCTGGACTCTCACACTGTGAGGACCAACCGCTGGTAGGTCCCACTGCTCCATTCTGATGGAAAGGCAAGATCATTCAATAGCAAAACAAATGTAAAACGACTGTCAATTTATATTGTAACAATTATGCCACAGATGCAAAACAGTGCCACCCTGTGGACAACATAGAAACATATATACTGTGCACTTTGGCTGCACCAATTAATTAAGACGCAGACTGTATTGTATGTAATTATAAAACGTGTCCCCATGATCATTTAGAGCGCTGATCATCATAGTAGGGGGCTCTGACAGCTGCACTTTCCTGGATGTTTTGCTAATGTGTAACTTAATAAAATATACACGGCCCCTATAGAGTTGTAACTTTTAAAACTAGGACTGGAACAGCCCCAAGGACACATCCACATTTAGCCTCAAGAGAGATTCCCCACACCAGGCTTTATACTGAAATCAATATAATGAGTAATGAAATCTAAATGTAGATGTAGTATGAGGAAATGAGTAACAATGTCTCCTCAGTATGGTTGTTTGCCTTTTGATTTCCCTGAAGTTAAATGCCTAACTTACTAACTAGTTTTGCTGGCATCTGGAGCTCTAATGACAAACAGCAAGTATCTTCAACAAGTATGTGTAAGGAAGTATCTTCCGCACACATTTAAATTTTTATTTGAACCCAGAAATCATATTTCTTTACAGACAGGATTCAAATATTATCAGAGGTGAAATGAAGCTTTGACATTCATAGGTACAAAACACACACACACACACACACACACACACACACACACACACCAACCTGAGCTGGTCGAGGTTTTGTCCATGTCGACGGTACACCAGTGCTGAGCAGGAGTGGATGCACCTCTGGCGACAGAGATGCTTACCCCAGTCTGAGGTTCCACGCAGAACCCAAAGCCTCTGGGCTCGCAGTGCTCTCCTGAACATACCCATCATCGTACTACACACACACACACACACACACACACACACACAGGCACACCAGTATGGTTCTCATCCACTCAGGGATCGCTTCCTTTAAGCCCTTTGTTTCATAACAGCAGGGCGAGTCTGAGAGGAGGGCTGGAGAGTTGACTAATCCGAGACTGTCCACCTTGAGACATTCCTTCATTGGGTTTCACTTCCTCACAGCTTCTCACAAGGCTCAGATTACTCTACACACGAGTCTCTAGTCACTATGCAGCTTGACAGACTGGTCTCTGGAGGGGTCAGATATGCAGTGTTGGGGTGTAATGAGATATATGTAATGAAATTACAAAATTTAATTACCAAATTAAAGTAAAGGTAACCAATTGCATTACTTTAAAAGAATGTGTAATTAAATTAGTTACTTTCAGAAAATATTCAGGATTACAATATCAGTTATATCTGAATATCTTCTGCAGAAACGTTGGCTATATGTTTAATAATATTTTGCAGTTTTTTCTTGTGCACAACATCCTCCATTTCCTGCTGAAAGTCTAATTCTATTCTGATATGGAGGTACAGTCCTAGCTTGTTTAGTGCCCTGGGCAATTGGCCCCTATGACTTATTTTTTTCTAAATACCATTCCTACACATTTCAAGACGAAGATTGTAATGAAGATCATTAAATACTCACCAAGACAGAGCAACAGAATATGTTGGGAGCAAACGTGAATAGTCCAGGGGTGTTTAATACATTTATCTCCATCCTAAGAGCAGACAAACCCATACCACAGCTTCGAAAAGTAATGGAGCAAAATCACATTACCCACGATTAAATGTGCTCATTTAGTTTTTTATTTAGTAATTTATAGTAATTTATTTATTTTCTTATTTTGCAAGTGTCCATGCCATCCCCAGCCCAAGTTGCCCATGTCAGAAACCGCCCCAGCTGATATGTCTAATTGGTTCTCTTATCATGTTTGAATTGGCAACACTGCCTAACACCTGGATCTACAGCCTACAAGAAGTCTATAGTTGTGAGGAGGTCTGCAGTACCAACTTGAAACCACAATGTAGGCCTAGCCCATTGCAGGAAACAAAAATTAGCTGTAGTGAGCAGGCGCACATTCACAATAAATCCCACTTGAATAGACTACTGCTTAGTCAGTGATGGTCAGCAAATGTTAAATGTCAAACGATTGATTTAGCAGGCAAAGCTATTCAAATATCAACATGATCTCTGACACTGCTGTGGCTGTGTTATGGGAATTTAGGATTAGTCAGTGTTAAATATTGCTATAAGGTTAATCCTGCCAGTTTTCAAAATGGACAGTTGCAAAGATGCATTCAAAATGTAGAAAAGTAATCCAAAAGTAATCAAATGTAATTAGTTACTTTGTTAAAGTAATTGCAATAGTTATACTACTATTACATTTTAAATAGAGTAACTTGTAATTGTAACATTACCATTTCCAACCATTTCTAATTGTAACATAACATTTCCAAAGAAACTTTTCCAACACGGCAGATGGTACTGACACAGTCGGCTTGAAGGGCGTTTAACAGATCCTTACATGAAAGGGTGGGCATGGTGTCAAACTGGTCTGTTCACACACACACTCACACACACACACACACACACACACACACACACACACACACACAAGCCTTTATAGATACATTTGTTTCTAGGGAGTTCGTGTAGCACTCAGAAAATCAATAGCTTCCTACTTTCTAGAGTTTACCTCAAGTTTGTGAGCAACTGGTATGGGTGCATTTCCATTTGAAAACTTTCCACAGCAGTGGCTCTGGTCAAACAGGCTTCATGTACAATGAGCCATATTATTAGTGGTTATTTGAAAAATATTTGTAATTATTTTCATTGATATATTTTTTAATTGAAAGATTACATCGTTATTTTCAGAACCACTATGTGTCATTCATGGGTAATTTCAAAGAATTTGGGCTCATCTAATGACTTTGACCTTTGAATTTTCACTTTGACAAGATGCAAGATGGAAGGAGACAACAATAACCAGTGATTTAAGTGCCTTCATGGGGGGAGTATATTTGAAAATACTGCCACATACACCATACAAGTCCAACACACCATGCAAAAGAGCTACAGGGCACACAGAACTTCTGACAGACTGGGTGACAGACATTTTCCAGAACCTTTCACAGAAACATGCAACACAACATTCTTGTATTTTTTATTTAAAAAAATCCACATTCAAGGCTTGCCATATTATGGTTGGGTATTCGTTCTCTGAGAGTAGTAATCAAACTGGTTAGCTTTGTACCAGTCTGAAAAGTGTTCTTTTTTTGTTTGGGTGTCAGTTTTGGCCTGCTGACAGGTCCAGGATCAGTGAATCAGATTTGGTTGGGTTTAAGCAGCAGGGCAAGTGAGTGGTTGGACTCCTTCCAGTTCCAGGGCCTTATTGAACTGGACCTCCAGAACCTTTCCGGCTTTGATGATCTTAGCATTGCGTATGCAGCCTTTAAATGGCATGCTAGTGGTCAGCCCAAACTGCTTCAGTCCCGCTATAAATGAGAGAAAAAAAACAAAGGAGTTAATAGTTGGGATAACAGTTAGATCAAAAAACAGCAAGCTTTACAATAGCCAATGGAGACGAGTGCTAAAAGTCATTATCACCCAGAGAAATGAAATACTGTTTTCCGATTGGCATCAGGGTGTCCATTATTCCCAAATAATTGGGATCTATGACAATGCTCTTTTGAATGGAAACTATAACAACCAATGGGATATCGGCCTTCGAGGTGTCCTGATGTAGGGGAATAATGGACTTGGCATGTGCAACAGTACTCCACTTTCAGCGCCGTGCTGTTCTTCATTGACACCTTGTCCATTATTCCCCTCAGGACACCTTGGCAGTCATTATCCCTAACATCAGTAATCATAGGCTGCTGCATTAGCTTAGTTTTGTCAGTTCGAACAGGAAGGGCACTTAGTAGAGTATAAATCTCCAAGGTGTATCAGATCTGTTCAGCAGGAAAAGTGAAGCTATTGCTATGTCTCGCTACACTGGTGAAAAACCAAACAGGCCAAACATGTGACAAAAAAGCCCCAGGCACAGAAACTCCTTTGAAGATTTATACTGCTGTTCCTCTGCTTCATTTAACTCTTGACAATAAAATCAATAAAGTAAGAGCTGAGGTCAGGTTGGAAGGGGTACCTGGGTAGCCACCAAAGTAGATGGGGTCGTTGGTGTCGGCGGAGTTGGAGAGGACGTTGGGGCTGGCTGCCTCCACCTTCCTGCCGTCCACCACCAGCTCGAGGCGGTGCTTCAGCTTGTGGGCGGAGACTGTGTGCCATTGGCCGTCACAGAGTCCTGTCTCCTCCTTGGGCTCGTATACGGCAGTGATGATGCCTACCCCATTATCAGCACTGAACTGAAGCTGAGGAGAGGAGTGACACAAAACAAGCATCTGTGACCATCACTCCCTACATACAGCAGAGCCTTCTAGAATGGGCATCTTTAATGCAGATGCACTCTTTCATTTGTATCAGAAGATACATGCAGAGAGAGAGAGTGAGAGTGAGAGAGAGAGAGGGGGGGGGGGTACTCTGTCTGACTCTCCCATGTTTTTTTAAGTCAGTTGATCGTATATTATAATAGCTAACATCCACTGGCACATAATGTATGTATGTAAAGAGACAGAGAGCTAGAGCGAGAGAGTGAGAGAAAGAGTAATGAAGAGAAAGAGACAGACAGAGAAAGCTCACCTTGCCATTTCGCAGCTCAATGCCCATCCCATCCTGCACCTGGCTACTGACGCCCATGAGAACTCCATCACTTTGAGACGTACGGAACTCCAGCTCTACCAACACCTCCAAACCCACTCTGTACGAGGCCACTGGGACCAGTCAACACACACACACACACACACACACACACACACACACACACACACACACACACACACACACATCATATTAGTCTACAGAGACCAGTCTCAGATAATCAATCATTATAGGTTCAGATCATCAATCATTATGGTATGCCTTTACCATTCACACCATACAAACACACATACACACACTCTATGGACTGTGAAAAAAGAACCATGTTTCTATACAAACAGGCCTGAGAACACTCTGACCTCCTGAACCAATGTGTGCTATTGGATTCCAATAAGAGGCCAAGAGGAAGTAAATAATCTTCCTGTTAGCCCCAGGGGACTGCTGCTTCATTTCCATGTAATGAGCGGGACTCATTTGTCCACACACCATGACATTTGTCCTGCCTTAAGTCATTACGTGATTCAGCTGAGCAACTAACCCAAACACCTCTGCGTGTCGGCACACAATCAATCGCTCGCCACACCTCATGCTGTCTATTGTGTAGTGGTGCTTTTGTGCTTTTGTCTGAATAACTCTGAATTCTGGTAATATTCGCAGGTCTGGTTAACAGGCACATTTAATAAGGTGTACTACTTAGCTATCACGACTACTTTCTAATTATAAGGCCCTGGTGCTTTGCTACTTTAGCTTTTAAAGTCAACTTTAACTTAAACAACTACTTCCTCCTTGGCCCTGTTGCCCTTGGGTGCTCCTTGTTAATGTCTGTACCATAAGACAATTCCATTGCAAGTGGCGCTGTATAACTATAATTGAATAGAAGTGAACAGAACATTTATATCCATCAATTTACCATGTACAATTCTTGACAGCATTCTTGACCGAATCTGGCAACATTCAAATTGCGAATGACTTCTTTAAACTTCTTTTTAGGTCATTAAACTTGAATAGGAATATTGCCAGCTTACCTGCTTTGGCAAAGCCTGTGCCAGCAAAGTAGGTGCCCTTCTCAGGGTTGGCAAAACAAGTGCCAACACGGTAACTGGATGTGGGCTTTTCCAGGTCCAGCTCCACGCCCAACATTTTAAAGTTTCGTATGCAAGCATCAATGCTGTAGACCACCTGCAACGACACAGGCCATGTTGTTAGTACTACTCTATGTAATGCAGTATGGCAAATACAGTACTGCTCTAATGCAAACAGGAAAAATTAGTTGGCCTTTATTTTATGTTACCTTCCACTTATGTATGTGAAGACTTCTTATACTTTTGTTAATGTTAATGCAGTATATAAGTATATACAATGGTGCTTTTCATGACATTTCAAATCTGAAACAAGACAAGAAAAGACTTAGAGAGCAAAAGCAGGAGAGAGAGATAGTGAGAGAAGGGGAGGCAGAGAGGGGGTGAGTGAGCAAGAGAAGGAGAGATAGAGAAAAAGAAAAAGGAGGAGAAAGACAGACAGTACTTACTGGGCCGATCCTCTTGGTGGTGTAGTTGAGTGGAAGTCCACCGACGTAAAGCATGCCCACCACATCCAGGATGTCGGCCTTTTTGGGGCTCTTGGTCTGCTTGTTGAAGCGCCCGTCCACCGAAAGGATGCCCACCTGTTTCTGTCTCGTCACCCGGATCTGCACACACACTACTAGATGACCACCTGACTGACTGAGCCTGACATTGTGTTGTTAGAATTCAAATTATGCCACAGCATCTGCTGAATAAGTGTTTATCATACATCATGTAGAGTGGGTAATGAGTTCAGTTCTCATCTGAACAGGGATAATTTTTGGTTTGAAGCAATAAATAAAGTCAACATTTCTTTGAGAGAGGACACAAATGAACAGTCTGAGCAATGAGAGAATGCAAGTGGGTTCATTGTGCAATATACATTTGATGCAATCAACCTGGTGATTTCACAAACTGGGATTACAAATATCTGGACATCCTGGCTGAGTTAAATGTGAAAGAGAAGCTGACTTGATGATGTTGCAATCCTGCTCAGTGGAAATCCCCAGCTGATTGTTACAAAGTATATGTCGTAACATGGTGTTTCAGTTTTTAGTTTGCACAGTAAGGACAGACAGATGGATGGATAGATAGATAGATAGATGTTATCCTGCAAGTAATATATTGCAGTATAGAATGCACGACTTGTGCATGACACACATTCAGAACAATCTCTGCGCTAAAAAAACCCCCATATATGTCATGAAATGCCTTTATGGTATGTGTGTGTGCCTCTTGTGACCTCTGACCTTGTGCCACTGGCCATCGTTGATTGTGCGCGGCACAGCGACGGATGTGTTGCCGCTACCTAAGTCGAAGCCCAGGTGAGCCTGACCCTCCTTCAGCTGAATGGTGGCAAAGTCGGCGTGGTTGATACGGGCCATGTAGAACACGAGGCCCGATTCGGCCGTCGTGCGGATATCAAACTCAATGATCAGCCTGTGGGGAGATGGAAGATCAGTAGTTTCATGATTGTGACTGGGAGGTTTTGATGTTGGATGGGTAGCTTGTGGTGCTTTGAGTGAAGTTAAACTGAAAGAAGAAAGTGAACTGAGAGAATCATTCAGTGCTCTGCTGACAGCACTTCTTCCCTATGCCCACGTGTTAGACAGAAGTTTCTAGAACCACTCAGTGGTGGACAAGTTTTCAGTTACAAAAATGCATGCCACTATTTCACTGGCATTTCATGTCATTTTAAGTGTCAGTAATACACATCAAATATTCAGTATAAAAACTTGAATGAATAAAACACATGCATGAACTACCAAACTACCAAATTTAGTATTATTCAAATGACTAATGCTGCTGAATATTATCTATTACTGTTACCTGTTCTTGACCTTGGTGTCATCAAACTCAAAGGCCATGTGGCTGTTTCTAGAGAGACCAAACTGTTTGGCCAGCTCCAGCACTCCAGGAGTCGCCTCTGCAGCACATGAGATCTGTGGCACAGAGGAGCCGGGCGGCTAGTTAGCTACAGCGCTTTCAACGAATCGAATCGAGCAACCAATTACATCACACCATACATACACATATAGATGACTTAATATCAGTTTTCTACAACTGTGACTCATTTACTTTACAATATCTTTCTTAAAGCAGTTCCAGGTATAGATAATATCTTGCCACATGTACTGTAATTCCTAATGGACTCTAAATGTTTCAGATACTGATTGCTGTACATAAGAAACATTTGTATTCCATCAACAGTGTATCAATGTCCACACAGAATGATTTAGAATGCCGCTCTCAAAGAGAATGCTTTTGAGATTCTGTGATGTGTAAAAGCTGAGCGGGAGAAAAGAAAATTGAATACTTTTCTGCAGAGTAAATGTGTCAGCTAAGAATATATGACTACAAGTAGGAGTTGTTCACATCCGCTTCAAACAGAGAATACTGTTCAACGCCTACTCTTCCCTTTCATAGACTTATGATGGACTCAACCTCTAGTAATTATTTCTGTTGAAAGAAATTGACCACTAGATGGAGCTGTTGGCACTCGTGTGACACAACCACCACAGTATTCTGTTGCCATTTTATGAAAGATTTTTTTTATTCTTCATGCCAGCCTTGAGAGACAAACAATCAAGTGTTACATTCTTCAACATCTAATTGAAATTGATTATTTTTCTCCTTGAAATTGATTATTTTCCTTGATTGGATGGTGTGGACAACACAGTGCCAGTCTCAGCTCCATAAAGCTGCAATCCTTCAGTTTGTACTGTGACAGGTGAAGAGACTTTGAACAGAAAAGGCTTTAAGAAACGTGAAAGGCTATGAAAGCACTCTGACCTCTGGGTAAGTTTTGGAGACTGACTTTGGCCTTGGGTCAGTATTTAGTAATTAACTGAAGGCCTTTAAGATGAGGGCTGAGGTGGTTTTTAAGTCAGAGGTGAGAGGTGGTGTTCATTCTCTGAGTGCAATCAGAGAACACGGTGGTGGAGGAATACACACACACATACACACACACACACACACACACACACACACACACACACATGCTGTATGTACCTGCAAGTATGTTCATGGTCATACACACACAAACACAAACACAAACACAAACACATAGATGTCACACACATACACACACACACACACACACACACACACACACACACACACACAAACACATATAGACATAGCAAAAACACAGGATGCAGTATGTGTGTGTGTGGGGGGGGCATAGTAGTGCATTGTAACACTGTATTACTAAAAGAAGGCATCATAGCGTTCAAAGCAGCCTCAAAAATCTACAGCGTCCAGGCATGGCAGCATGTCTGTGTGTTTCAGTGGAGTAAAGTTGATGGCAGAAGGTATGGGGGTTGGGTGGGGGAGGGGTAGTACCGCAGCAGAGTCAGGCTCGACGGGGGTCTCCTCTGGGGCACTGGTGGTCTCGGCAGGGGCTGGGGGGGTTGCCTATGGAGCAGCAGAGTGGGGGGAGCCCCAGGAGTCAGAAGGAAGCAGCAAAGCAGAGCACAGCAACCTCTACCTGATAGATGGCAGACCTCTGACAGGTGTGTGTGTGTATGCGTGTGTGTGTGTGTGTATGTGTGTGTGCATGAGAGAGAGAGAGAGACACACACAGAGTGTGTGTTTGGGAAAGCCAGAAAGAGAAAAAAGACACTTTGTGTGTTTGTATGTTTGTGTGTGTCAGTGTCTGTGTGTATGAGATAGAGAGTGTGTTTAGGGAGAGCGAGAAGAAAGAGACTTTGTGTGTGTGTGTGTGTATGTGTGTGTTTGTGTGTGTGTGTGCATGCAAGCTAATTTCTGCACATGTATGTGAATGTCCACGTTTGCCAGTGTGTCTGTAAACATATGTACACATGAGCATATTTGTTGTGATCAGTAGCATGTAGTCATATGTACACATGAGCATATTTGTTGTGATCGGTAGCATGTAGTAATGTGTACACATGAGCATATCTACTGTGATCAGTAGCATGTAGTCATATGTACACATGAGCATATTTGTTGTGATCGGTAGCATGTAGTCATATGTACACATGAGCATATCTGCTGTGATCAATAGCATGTAGTCATATGTACACATGAGCATATCAACTGAGATCAGTGCAAGTTGTTATGTGTAGAAACATCAATATGACAGCCACCTAATTCTCCTTAGACTGCTCTACATCAAAGACAGATGGACACCTTCAACTATGGTAAGCCATACTACAAATGGAAAAGCATGTTGGCGTGGATTATGGAAAGCCGGGTAGGCATTACCTTGCTCAAACAACTACTTACTACTGCATGGAGAAGCTGGTTGATAGCATGTAGCCTATTTAGAAAGCATGGTGTTAAGAGTGGCCTATAGTCTACAGTGAAAGCATGATGATGACTGTGACTGATCCTAGATCAGGGCTTGAGGTCTGTTTCAGCATCAGTTGAGAGTGACTGACTCACATCACTGAGGGTGAAACATTTTTGATCTCTGCATTTCTCTCACTGTTCATATTCTTCTAAGTCACTCTCTGGGTTTCTATCTCTATACTCTGCTTGTATATCTGTCTAACCTGACTGTCTGCTCCCTCCCCAGTCTCTGTGGGGATGCAGAATGTGAGTATCAGCTCAATCTGAGCCCATGGAATCCTATAGGACTATCTGAGAGACCATGATGATCTTTACACTTCAATACTTTAAACCTAAACTAACAATCTCCATCCCTGCTACTATCTCTCTGCATTACTATGAAATCATGCACTGAGGGTAGCGTAGAGGTTAAGAAGCCTGGCTAGCATGCTAGCAGCTAGGAAATTGTGGGTTCGAATCCCATTGTGTGAATCCCTAGAGCACTTAAGTTGGAGAGCCTGGCCCTGACATAGCTGACAGGTGCTCTGGATAAAAGCATTTGCTAAATGTACATGTAAATGTTGTGCTTTGTGTGGAGCAGACATACTGTGGAGGGTGGAAAAGGAGGCACTATGGGTGCTGTTTCTGTGGGTGAAGCTGGCCTCTCCTCCTTCTCCTCTTCGTCAGGTAGTGGGCCAGGTGGTGGGGGAGGGGCCAAGTCAGGACACTGCCCTATCTCAGCGTTCTCAAATGCTACTGGTCGGGAGAAGTCCATTGGACTAGCAGAGAGGAAAAGGGATTGGTTAATGATGCCAATTCACAATTCAAAAAAGTTTTGTTTATGTATGTTGTTTCTAATGGATGTGTGTGTGTGGGTGAGAACAAAACTAATGAGTGAAATTCTAACCAGATGAAGTGCTCAAGTAGTCAATTTATCTCATTTAGGTTTGGGTGTCACTGGAGAAACACACACACAATTGATCTGGGCACTGTATGAACATAATGGACATCCAATTAATCTTCTTTATGTTTGTGCATCCTGATTCCAAACAGCGCTTCTGGTGCCTTTGCTTTCCTCCACTTCTAGCATTTTAATTTGAACACTAAGCCTGATCACATCAGCACTTAAGCACCCTGACTGGCAACAAGTTTGCACTTTTCGGTTATTAATTGGTCCAGTGGTCTCGTGGTGATTGACTAATGATACTATGCACTGTTGCTTGCTGCATCCAACTTCCTCTGCAATTGGGTATTGCCATCACCTTCCTATCCCATTGTGAAATCACTGTGAAATATGGACAGCCTTATCATAGAGGACAGTCTCATCGCTCTGATTTAAATAGAGGTCATCTGAGTTTACTCAACTCTAAGAGAGGCAGACAGAGAGAGAGAGGGAGAGCGGGAGGGAGAGAGAGAGAGAGAGAGAGAGAGAGAGAAAGAGAGAGAGAGAGAGAGAGAAAGAGAGAGAGAGAGATGGGAGGAGGGAGGGAGACTGTGTTTTATAATTATTAACAAGAAGATTGGGCTTAATAGCTTGTTATCGGAACATGAGTTTTTATCTGGTAATTATTCTTCCAAATTTCCAAATTTCAGGAAAAGCCAGCTGATTAAACGAGAGTGGCTTGGGCCGGAGGTAAATAAAATAAATCGCGAAATAAAATAAAGCGCAAAACAAAATAAAACGCAAAATAAATGATTTTCATATTAAAAATCAGGTAATTTCCCACTAATCATATGACACCAACACCTCCTTCAAAACAAGGTAGAAATAGCACCATTATGCTTGATAACAGGAAAATATTAAATGAAAAATGTTATTCTTGGATGATCTTACAGTAATGTCAATGTCATTTTGGTTGTCTTGCTTTACTTCCTTGACTAAAGAAAGGAATCAGTGCGCTGCTGTTGCAAAAAATGAGGTCCTGTCCATCCAGTATGGTGGAAGGCCAACATGGAGGTCTAACCACAAGCAGGTGAGACGAGAGGGCAACTCTTAAGTTGAACCAATGGTGTTTGGGACTGGAGTGTGACACTACATGATCATAGCTGCAAGACTGTCGACTTGAGCGGGTCATGCTCCATATTTTTGCAAAAGGGCCATTTTTCTAGTTCAGATGACAATTGTCACTCAACAAAATATGATACATACAAAATTTGGTGTTTGCCAAAATGTCACAGAGCTTATCTTTTACATGAAAACTGTTCAAACAGCACAGACATTATCATGTACTCGAACAACTCATGGTTCAATCGAAGTTGAAGCTATGTTGTGTGTTGCCGTGGTCACAGGGTGTCTGTTCATTTTACTGTTTACGGTCAGTGCGGCAGTAAGAGATCCTGCAGAAACTAGGTGGCTTTCTGTTTGACAATCTATTGTTGCCGAGGAACTGCTGTCCACAGCAATTTGTTGTTGTCGAGCAACACCTGTTATCTGAACTATAAACCAAGGCCAGGTGGCCTTTCTTACATATAGTTGGAGCTACATACAACGTCTGTGCTGATCCGTTATTCATGTGGCCATGCTACTACAGACTCAGGTGCAGTTCCAGGTACAACCTTGACTGCACAGGTACAGACAGGTGAGTGTGAGACTCACACAGTGTTGATGAGCAAGTTCCAGATGCAGCCCTCGAAGGGCAGGTTGGGCCGCTGGGTGGTGGCCTCGACGTCCGGTGGCAGACCTCCGACAAACAGACGCTCGATGTTCAGAGGTTGGTTGTTAGACAGGATCTGCTCCAGCCTCTGCTCCTCATCCACCAGCACAGAGAACGCCCTGTGTGTGTGTGTGTGTGTGTGTGTTTGCATGGGAACACATAAAATGGAAAATCAAAAATAAGACTCACATACACTAGAGAACTACCAACTGCTAAATTAATTTTCAAACTATCAACCCCTAATGACCCTCTGGTTGCACAAGGAAGCTACAAAACATGAGGTGAATCTCACCCTCCGATCCTTTCGATGCGTAGCGAGTGCTCACGTCCATCATGCAGGAGGCCCTGTTCAGCCTTGCGGATGATCCTGCGTGGGTTCTGTCTGCCTGTGAACACCAGCACCTCCAGGTTTCCCTCGTTTAGCTGCACCAGCAGGAAGGGCTGCAGCCGAGAGAAGAAAGACAAAACAGAAATTCTCAGATAATACAGCATAAAATATAACACTCAAGTCCATCTCATGTCATCATTTTAAAGTATTAATTTTTATGGTATTTATTTTACGCAATTATTTTAAGAACTAGAATATTAAAGATATGCACCCCTGTTGTCATGGTATCCCAAAGAACAGGAGTTAAAGATGACATGGGGATAAGTGGCACATATTCACTGAGCAATCAGCGAAGCCGAGGTCATCCCGTGCAGTCCAGTCCAGAGTTCAAACCCACGACCTCCCATCAACCTTGGGTCGAGAGTTGAGCGCCCTAGCCAATTAACCGAAGAAGCCCAGGCTCTCAGTCAACTGACTAAGACTCTTGAGATGGGGAGGTTTACTGACGTTCTACATGCACAGCTAGGCTAGCTGGCATCTGTTACATGACCATCACTTAGTTATTTGCCCAAAAAAATCACTTCTGTTTTAAATGTTCAGCATGGAGATGTATTTCCATATTTAGTGTACTTATTTCAGCCATACACTTAAACTGAGAGCACAGATTTTTAAAACTAAAACTATATTTTAATACATTGCATGGAGTATAGTAGTTTCGAACAGGTTAAGTTTTTTTGGAACAAAACAAACTGTTCATCTCTTCAACTTGACACGTTATACTAAATCTGATCTATGCTTTTTCAGTTAAGCGGAGTCTGAATACTGGGATTGGAGGGATTGGAGAGATTTTCCTTTTGTCACAGTCACACTGCTGGCGTCTGACAGAGAGAGGAGCGTGGCCCTCTTTATCTAAGTATGCTGATGCATGAGTCACAGTCTGAGTCTGTGGGGCTCCTAGCAGCTCCTGATGAAACCACCCGTAATTGGATAGTGGAAAGCAGATGCACGCGCACACATACACACACACACACACACACACACACACACACACATACATATGTACAGAGATGCACACAGACCTGCGCACATACAGACACACACAAATCTGCATGCACATGCACACGCTCACACACACCTCCCCAAGAGCCTAAGAAGTGTATATTACTCTTATAAACAGACCTGTCTCTGGAGCAGACAAGTCCCAACCACCCACCTACCCTCCTACTAGACTATTCAGCGACTCCAATTCAACATGTGTTCCCCATCTCAAACGCAAATGGACAGAATATGAGAAGTGGTAGAGGGAGCAGCACTGAAGAGGTGGCAGGAGAGAGGGTGGGTGAGGCGTTGACACCTATGGAAGGAACTACGAGCAGGAGGGAGAAAGGGAGAATAGAAGAAGAAGAGGAAAAAAGAAGAAAAAGATCCCCTGGCTTGCTCAGAAAATGACATCCACTTCATTTATGGCTGATAATGATTTCTAGAAAAGGTGATAGCCCAGACCTTGCCATCCTCTTCGACACCCCCCTGCACATCACCCCTGCAAATTGGACACTATCCATCAAAGTGCTGTGGACATAATCTATTTCTACTGATGGTGCCTCCGCGGGAGGAAGTCGGAGGTTAAACTCACTATCATTTCCTCGGGGCGTTTGCTTCTAATTGATGTGCCAGGGGGCCCTTGGCTGCTCTCAACCAAGAATCCCGACGAAGATGAAGATGTCGCAGACAAAGATGGAGTGAGTCACATTTTAATTAAAATGACTGCTGATCCAAATCCCCACCCCCTGCCTTTGGTGACCAGGTGAAAAAGGAAAAATACAGAAAGAAAAAAAAACAACTAAGATGGCACTAAAAGGGGAAAATCCTTCTTGTTTACTGAAACGCTATTACAACAGACTCACGAACATTAAATCTCTTTTATAGTTCATATAATAAAGCAGCTCCCTTGGCCTTCCTGAGTTGATTACAATTGTGCATGGAGACTTTCAGCAGCAGTCTGGATCTGGCACTCTTACTTTTTTTTTTTTCAATTACCCGATGCTGGGCCTCCTAAATGCACAGCTATTAAACTGTTCCTGGAAGCATTACACAAGTGATTCTCTACGCCAGAGGCTTTGCTGGACCTGACTCCTTAATCAATAACCTGCATTGAGAATATCCAGTTATAGTTTAATCAATTCCTAAAAGACCTATGGGTCTCACAAAAGCAGAGAAAACAGTTTAGGCTGTGCAGTGCTCTTTATTGCCTGCACTCGTTTCAAGGCCTCACTAATGCTCTCTCACTTGTAGTAAATTATGATTTAAACTGTTTTTGGCTTCACTTGTAAGGAAGTTGTATGTCAGCCGAACCGAAGCATCCATATTCCTGTTATACAGTTTTATCGATGAGCTACTTTAACAGCACCTAGTGCTACAGACTGCACTGGAAAGGTCCTTCTTGGAGTGACCAAGGGTAAATGGCAGAATATTTACAAAACAGAACCTTACAAAACACTATTCAGCTGTGGAAACATTACAACAGACAGATGATGCTGCCAGGACCAGTTGGTGTTGGTGGTGATTAAATGTTTTTAACCCAATATAAAAAAAGATTTTTAATCAACTTGAGTGCCTGAATCAGAATTTTTAGCATAGCAAGAGGTTTTTCTTAAAACTTAATCACACAAATTCTAAAATGAATTTTTTTCCACATTTTTGATCTTTTTGCCCCTTCCAAGAGCACCAATGGTATGAGAGAAGCCAGCAGCACTGAGAGAGTGAGACCGGGGCGATGTGGCTCACCTCTCCCGTCTGCCTGCGTCTCCTCCTGGGCGTCTGGAAAAGTGGGATGCCACCCTTGCCGTAGAGGATGATGCCCGAGATGCTGCGGGTGCTGAAGGAGAGTGAGATCTCCGTGCCCACACTGAAGGGTGCTGGTGGCAACTCCATAAAGCCTGGTTTGGGGAAGCTGACTGTGTGCAGATTCTATATGAAAAAGACAAAGTAGACAAAAAGTGCAGTTTAGCCATTTTTTCCCAAAGACAAAGACAAACGGCACAAGGGTTGATGAGGACAAGAAGGTGGGAGTCACAGTTTGTGCGCAGAAACCAGCAAATGAAGGCACCATTTGACTCATGCTTCAAACAGACACGTAATACAAAATAAAAGTCAGAAAATGGCTAAGAATGGAGAGAACACCAAAAACCTTGACACATCTGATTCATTGACTCATTTGATCCATTGACACATCTGATCACTGACGCTAAAGTGTCATGCTAATTAGAATCAGCTGGTTTAAAGTGAAGGGTTGAAACAGTTATGTGACAGGACATATTTTCCACCACAGCTCTAGACTCAAAAACACATCCCTACTAGTGTGTCAAAAGACAGCAGTAGAGACAATAAGATGACAAAGTGGAAATGAACTATGCTATTACGAAATGCTAATGGAGTGTAAACAAGGTCATATTCACTGATTAGGGAACAAAACTCTTCACATTTGCCCATCACTACAAACTGTCAGTTCACTTCATCTGAACGTTTCTAATTATCACACAAAAAGCTGCAATCCATTTAAACCCTATTTAAATGTCATTTCAATGTCAATTGCATCTGCTGTCAAAATTACCAGTAAAAAAAAGTTTTTTCTTTGAAGCCAATATCTGATGTCTAACCCAGACATGCACTGAATGCAAAATGTCCACATATCACTGCTAGTGCAATACTCTTTATTAAGAAAATTGTATTTGTTTTTACTATAAAAATGCTATAGCCTACTGGTCTGTGTTTTGCTTCTCAGTATCACACTTAAGCATTCTGTTCACCACCTAAGCTGATGTTCCTCATTAAGGTTCCAAGAACCTGTTGAATTAACAATGGAATTTTCCTATCAAGGAAAAGATGGTGAGTCTTTTCAGCCCCATTCCCTCTCTATCTGTCTTATTCATCACTGTATTCTAGCATCTAGATCCCATTCACCCTGTGTTTGCCCCTCACCACTGTGTGTGCTCTAGGTCTCGGCTCTGTGAAATATTTCAGCTGTCTTTATGAATAAATCAGGCAGCTCAGGAGCTACAGAGGAGATGAAACAGGAAAAAAAGAAGAGGAAAAAAGACAGCTAACTCTACACTGTCTTTGTTTTTGGGAGTTGTTGGAAAGGTTTCAGAGGCTCTTTCTTGTAGTGTGTATGCTGTACGTCTGGAGGCTTTACATGGTGTGATTAACGGCATTCTGCCCACATCTGAATGACGAACTGGTGGCCAAACACATTTCAAAGCGAGAAAAAAAAAGAACAGAACAGGATTTTCAGGATTTGAGCTTTTTACAGAAAACCAAATATATTTATTCAACTATATTTCAGATGAAAAAAAATAAGAATAGTTTATTTAAATAGGACAGGAGAAAACAATGACAGAACCACCCTAATCTTTACAGACCAGTTATGCGGACCAGTGGACCATGTGCAACAAAGGTTTGTGGGAGAAACAAATCAACAAAGATTTCATCAAGTAGCTAATTATCTCTTGACCAAAATACATGTTTGGGAAACAGGGGAATAATGACTGACCTCTATGGAGCAACCCTTAGAAAGACCAGTGTAGTCTGGGCTGCTCAGTAAGTTGTACGGTGTTCTGGAAACTTCTATGTCTCTCAGGCAGCCAGCATATCTCTTTGTGGTGACCTCAGGCCTAGGGGGCAAGATAGAACGAGTTAGCCAGTAATGCAATCAGTGGCTATCTTTGTGGAAGATTCCATCAAAAATGGACATGAAAATGTATTGAAAATCTACACAATTTTGCTGCTCTTGTTTTGATTTTCTGCACATTTTTGATGGCTGTTAATCATTCGTTCATTCATGTCACAATGAAAGCCTGATCAGAGCTTCCATCATCATTTCCATTTGACTACATAAGCATACTGTAGGTCCTGCAGTGACAGATAAGCTTGTGGCTAGAGGAGAGGCAGAGCTTTCACAGAGGGAGAAGAGAAGAAAGCTTTTGAAAGCACAGAGACGGAAGCAAGTGCTGGTCTCCAGAAAGAAAAAAAAAAAACCTTTTGGCCTGCACTAAATGTTTGTGTGGATGGAGAAAATGTTTGAAAATGTTTTTTTTTTTTAAATGCTTTCTCAAGTAAAGTTCTTCCTCGCTCTTCACAGAGATTCTGCTGACCAGCACAGGTGGTGTGAAGGTGTGACCGCCAGGAAGTGAACTTCATGAATGAACAGGTGGCTGTTTGCAGAAGGAGCAGCTAAGCCATTGGAAAGCAGATGGTGGCTAAAACACTAATCAGCAACATGCAAAACAAATAGGTGTGTAGTACAGAACAGTAGAAGTACATTTACGTTTTACCTTGACTTGATACTGTAAAAGCAAAACAGACAAAATAATAATGTCACATTAACCACGCTCAGTAAATGTTTAACACTGACACAGACTACTGGAAAATTGGGCTTGAGACTTTCAAAGTCTGACAAGTCTGACAAGTCACATAGCTCAAAACAAGTACCCAAAGACATTTTTAGAAGTTACTGTTTCTAACCTTTTTACAGTATTCATTAATCATTTAGAAAGCAGGGAAAACAAAGAATAGACACACGGTAAAATACAGTTTCCCTTGCCACTGTTCATCCTTGCCACAACAGAAAAAGACTTTGAACACCTACACATGCACTCTAAATCATGAAACTTTTGGGTCAGCAGCAATGGGCTTGTTAAGGCCCAGTTGGTGCTGTGAATAGGCTAAGCCTCCTTTGTATGCTTCCTAAAGGACAGCACACATGGAATGAGCACAATAGGGAAGTCGGCAGAGACAGAGGCAAGACGTCATGGAGAGGAGAGCGTTTGACATCTAGAATGCATTTTTTGGAGGTCATGTGGCAGCTTTTGGAGGATTAGTTTTTTTTTGTTACTTTTTTTTTCTTTTCACATTTCAGCGACTCTGCCATAGACCTGCAGTGGTGCGAGACCTACCTGTAATTGCCTATGATGGGTAAGCCGCCAAAGTAGATCCGTTCGTCCCTTAAGTTGAGTCCGGAGGCGCTGCCTTTGGAGGCCACATCCACTCTCTCCTCCTCGCCACTCTCCACATCCACCACAGTCACAGTACCTGAAAGCACACAGAACAGGCATTACTAACAGTGAACATGCACATGTAATGAACATGCACTTGTTGATTCCAAACACCAATTACCAAGACATCACTTACAAAACTTGCTACAGTATCTATTTATTAGTTCCACTCTGTCCTCCCTTTAAGCTCTTCTATATACTATTCTATTCAGTGTGAATAGTACACTACATATGCAATATTGTAATCTTAAGGCTCGGACCAGACTCCAGAACAGTTTTTCTCCACCAAGCGACAAGGCTTATGAACACTGAAACAATGACAGCCTGACCCTGTGTCTGTCAACACTTGCCATTTTTTACTCACACACACACAAACACACACACACACACACACACACACACACACACACACACACATACACACTCACTCACTCTCTTTCACAAGTCTCTCTTATACTAGTATAATGAGATGTAATAAAGACTATCTTGAATTTTTCATCTTGAATCCTGCATAATGACTGGTAGAGTTGCATTCATGTTCTGTGAGTACACCTTGCATCTATACAGAGCCTAGATTAGAGTGTCACTCTTTGTGTGCTCCTGTGTTCATATTCTGTGTGTGTGTGTGTGTGTGTGTGTCCATGAAAGGAGGACTGTGGACACCTTGGTTCTTGGTGCGTGCCATGGTGAAGGATTTCCATTTGCCGTCGTTGTAGCGTCGGGTGGTGGTGATGGAGCCGGTGCCTGAGCCCAGATCAAAACTGACCTTCATCCGTCCGTCAGCCAGCTCCACACTCATGAAGTCCTTCTGTCTCACAGCCAGGGGTTACGGGGTGGGGTGGGGGTGAGAACAGACAAAGAGAAAGCTGGTGAGTGACAGTTTTGTAGATGTGAAGGAATAAATTAAAGAAAGGACTAAATGCTTCGGTAAATAACAAAAAAGCCAGAATATTTGAATTTTATATGTGTGAGTGTGTGTGTGTGTATCAAATCTGTAAATATCTGTGGTTTCATACCATGTCTTTGGTGGCAAGGTACATAACCAGTGCGTTGGAGGAAAGCGTACGGAACTTGAACATCACTGTGGAGATGTTGGGGTTCCAGCGAGTGGGTTTGCTCACTCCGGCGTAGCCTTCCCCGTCAAACTGAACAGTACCCTCTGAATCAGCAGGCTGGGGACTGCACACACACACACACACACACACACACACACAGACTTATACCTTGAGTCTGAAAGTAAATACAGAATGTAAAGTCTGTATTGGACAGGAGGCAAAGCATAGTGACTACCTCACGGCACATCCTTTGCAGTCTCCTTCCCTCTCTCTGTAATTCCACAGACCAACTGGCTTCTTGTCCAGGTACACCTCACCCATGCAGCCATTAAAGGTGGTGGTTCTCACCGCGTCCGCTTTCTGAAACATAAGGAAGTCACACAACCATCAATCCACTCACCCATTCATCCATCCATCTATCCATCCATCCACCCATTCTTTGATCCATCATTTGATCCATCACTTCCATCCATCCATCCATTCTTCCATTCATTCATCCATTCATCCAAGCAAGGATACAAGGACATTTTATTGTCACATGCATATGGTTACTGAGTGTACAAAATGCAGTGAAATTGTGTCCGTTTCTTATCCATCCATCGATGCCTGCATCCATCCATTGACCCCTATCATGTAGTAGATCTGTGTACCTTAACTGTGCCCAGGATCCCGCCGACAAACAGATAGGCATTGTGGTCCACATCGAGGACGGTGTAGGTGGGCGGAGAGAGGGCGCTGGTGGTGGTGGGCAGAATGCCAGCGCGGGGCCCTTCCAGAGGCTGCACAGAGATGCTGCCATTCATGCCACTCCTGAGAGAAGAAGAGCAGAGAGAAAATGAGTGAGTCTGCTGCTGGAGCATAGCCCTCTACCTACACTCCTCAAATGCATGTCATTTGTGATAGATAGATAGATAGATAGATAGATAGATAGATAGATAGATAGATAGATAGTAAACACATAGATAGATAAATAGATAAAAAGATAGCTACATATGTAAGAACATAGTAAATAGATAAATAGCTAGACAGACAGATAGTAGATAGACAGATTAATAGATATGTAAGTAGACAGTAGATGTATAGATAGATAAATAGATATATAGTAGATAGATAGAGAGATAGAGAAATACAGAGATAGATAGAGAGATAGATAAAGAGATAGATAGATACTTTATTTATCCTGAAGGAAGTTAAGGTGTCCAGTGGTTATATAACATAACATAACATAACATAACATAACATAACATAACATAACATAACACAGACACACAGATTCAAGAACACAGAATTGTAAAATGATTACAGACAGATTACAGACAAGTGGAAGTAAAAGAAATTGTAGTTGTGTGTAGTTGTGTGTTTTGAGGTAATGAGATGGGTAAAGTTGTTCTGCTGGTATGTTTGGCTGACCGTGTGGCCTCAATGCGGTGCCAGTTGCCATCGTGGATGGCCAGGTCAGGGTACTCGACTCTACCCACGCCCGAGCCCACGTCCCACAGGAAGTTCACCTTGCCCTTACGCATCTCAATGGCCAGGAAGTCCACCTGAACACAGACATATGACACGGACAGATGAGACTCAAATCACCACAAAACAACAGCACAGAGCAGAGCAGGCCTAATTACCCCTCACCCACATCTCCTTTTCTACTCTCTTCCCTCTTCCTCTTCATCCCTTCATCCCTTTTTTTTTTTCCCTATCACTCCATTTCTTGACTTAGCCCAACAACAGCACCCTCCCTTGTGACATGACCTTCCGTGTCCCTCTGGGAAAGCGGAGTGCAAGCAAGCCAGCGGGCTGGGAGTAGAAGACACAGCCACGGTCGAGCATGGAGTCGCGAGGAAAATGAAGAGGAGCAACAGGAGCCATGATTTCCCCGGGGAAATCAGCGCAGGCGGTGGCAGAGCCCGGATGAAACACTCCGCTCCGCTCTGAAGACTCAACGGCTAATTGCTGCACCTGCCACTGACACTGTCACTGCCACTGTACGAGGGGCTAATAACACACGCCCCTCCCTGCAGGAGGGTAGATGTGTGTGTGTGTGTGTGTGTGTGTTTAGTGGGGTGGGGGGGCAGTGCATGCAAGAGAAGTAATAACCTTTCATTACTTGCTTCCTTAGTGGAGGGTAATTGGTGTTTATCACGAGACTGAAGAAAATAACGACGGGGAGAATTATTTCTAATTCATCCAGCAGCATGTGCTCTGCATTTAAGGTTGAGAGGAACAAAACAGCCCAGTGGCACACTGGATCAGTCCTCTTTGTTCTTTCATCTATGTCCTTTACTAAGTCCCTCTCCTTTCCCATAGGTTAGTGATGTACTATATAGTACCATACTTCTGTAAACACATACATAATAATAATATAATATAAGCCTGCGCTGATTTCCCCGGGGAAATCATGGTTCCTGTTGCTCCTTTTCATTTTCCTTGCGATAACATAATAATTTAATTTCTTTTTTTCCTTCTTGTTTTTTTTTTAGTTTTTAGTCCTTTGTAAGCGCACATTAGGATAACACGCCTAGCCAAGCTTTCAGCAGCAGCTCCTAATCCTGTTTAAGTGAGAGTGAAGAAAAAGTTACACACAGGAAGTCTGACAGTGAGGAACAGGGGATTGTGAAAGAGAAAGAGAGAGAGAGAACAAGAAAGAAAGAATTTGACAGAGAATGAGAGTAGAAGCAAGGGCTTGAGAAAGAGTGTGAGCGACAGAAAGGGACTGAGAGAGGGAGAGAGAGAGAGAGAGTGAGAAAGAGAGGGCGGGACTGGGAGTAGGGCAAGGGTCTTCTTGGGGAAGGGTGCCCCACATGATCTAAGGACTCACGTATTTGGCACTGCCCAGGTAAAACAGCAGGTTGTCGGGTGTGGTGGTCTTAACGTTAAGGATGATGGTGTTGTAGCTTCCCTTCTTAATGTCAGGCTTGTAGGCTCGGATACAGTCTCCTCCAGAAGACACAGACACTTTGATCTAGGTGACAGGAATAAACAGATACACAGAGAGAGAGAGAGAGAGAGAGAGAGAGAGAGAGAGAGAGAGAAAGAAAAAACAAAAGCATCAGAATTGAGTTGTGCCCTTCAGATATCAATATGATATTTATAATAAATGAAGTTTCAGTTTAATACTTAATAATGTGCAGGATAAAATATTGATATGGACATTGAGAGGGGGTGAACTTGACTGGTTGTAACTGATGACTATTGACGCTTGCATATATTTTGCTCAAGGTTTGCTGACATAGCATCTATATTTTGAGGCATGCATTAAAGAAGATATTTCAACATGATGTTTTAGAGATATAGGAAAACATCAACTAATAACCAGCTGGCTTCTCTGCAGAGCTGTTAATGGTTTTGTAAGCTGGTTTTGTGTTTGGGCATGCAAGTCCATGCAGGGTAATTACAATGACGCTCATAGGATTGCCTAATCGTCTGTGTGCATATGTGTGTGTGTGTGCTTTTGTGCGTGTGTGCTTTTGTGCGTGTGTGTGTATGTGTGTGTGTGTGTGTGTGTGTGTGTGTGTGTCTAGAGATGGTGTGAGATGGCTACAAAATCCCAGGAGTGGGAGTGCCAATACAGGCAGTGTGTTAGAGATCATATCTATTTGAGTGAGGGTGTGCAAAAGTGTGCATCTGTGTGTGTGAGTGTGAGTATGTGTGTGTGTGTGTGTGTGTGTCAGAATCTCTAGTAGACATCAGGCAGTGTGTGTGAGAGTGTGAGTATGTGTGTGAGTATGTGAGTGTGAGTATGTGTGTGTGTGACTGTGTGTGTGTGTGTATGCATGTGTGTGTGTGACTCACAGAGTTGGCCTGCTTGCGGGCCTGATTGATAAGCTCTTTGATCTGGGAGATGTTCTTCTTCAGGTTGTCCTGCAGTTCCTTCATGGGCTTCAGTTTCTCCAGCAGACGGTCTGCCTCGTTTTCCAGATCTCGGACTTTAGCCCCCGCTGCATGGACTATTCACACACACACACACACACACACACACACACACACACACACACAAACACACAAACACACAGATGCAGATACATACAAACACAACAGACACAGATGAATGGACTTCATAGACAGCTGACAATCACAACAGAAAAAAGCTGCTTTTGGTACCATTACAGCCATTTTTCCAACAACACACCAGCAAAACGAACAACCAGCAAGATATACCATATAGTGAGAAAAAAAGAGAGAACAGAAGAGAAGGAGAGAAGAAGAGAAAAAGAAAGAGCAAGCCACTGACAATGCTGAAGTGAAGTGAGGGAAATAGGCTGTTTCTGCACAAAGTTCTTAGCTGCATTCAAGGTAAAGAAAAAAAAGTCCATTACTGAAGACCAGCTTTCAAGTAAAAATCTCACTATGCAATCTGAATTGGCATAATAATTCATTTTCTTTTTTTCCTTCTTGTTTTTTTTTTTTTTGTTTTTAGTCCTTTGTAAGCGCACATTAGGATAACACGCCTAGCCAAGCTTTCAGCAGCAGCTCCTAATCCTGTTTAAGTGAGAGTGAAGAAAAAGTTACACACAGGAAGTCTGACAGTGAGGAACAGGGGATTGTGAAAGAGAAAGAGAGAGAGAGAACAAGAGAGAAAGAATTTGAGAGAGAGAGAGAGAGGTAGGGATTGTCAGAACGAGTGAGAGAGAAGAAAGAAAGAGCTCTGAGGGGCCATGCGAAGCTGATGGAGCCCTCATGCAACTACAGCTGGAGCTGATGGAGCCCTCATGCAACTACAGCTGGAGCTGATGGAGCCCTCATGCAACTACAGCTGGAGCTGGCGAGGGAAGCTGGGGGGGTTTACTGGAGGCGGTGCAGCAGGAGGCAAATGCGGAATGTGGAACAAAATGTGGAAATATACATACTTATCGCTGTAAATGTTCAAAAGACACAGGGTAACAAAAAGAAGAGAGATGGGGGGTAAAAGAACAGACAAAGAAACACCATTACAAATGTGAGACACACTGCAAAACCCTACAATACAATGTGTGAGTTAATGACTTTCATTTACATTGTATTCTGTCAACATGCTCATATCAAACATACAGTACAACAACAGACAAAGACAGGCAGATTTATTGTGTCAAATCTGATAGTGAGAGCCATCATGAGTCATGAGTCTTGTGATGTGTTTATGTGGGCTATATAGTCATGTTAACAGAACCACTTTCAAAAGATGAACTATCACACAGCTCTTACGAACTGTTGCATTGGAGGCAACCCAGTGTCTATAACTCGGTAAGAAAAGGAAACTCCTGCACACTACCTATTCCACAAGCAACTCCTTTATGAAGGTCCATTGACCAAAACGTTGTAATAAACAAGTTGCTTGCAGGAAGGGCAGTGTGCAGGAGTTTACATTTATTACAGAAAATTTGACATATGAAAAGAGTTATCTGAAGTTGAGGTGGGGGCTCATACTGTTTTTGTCGGGGTCCTGGATCATGTTGTTGGCCTTGCTGACGTCATCTGCCAGCTTGCTGTAGTTGCGTTGGATGCCCATCAGATTGAGGTTCATGTCACGGAGGCGTGCAAGAACGTCATTGGCTGTGTCATTGGCTTCGCCCGCCTTCTCCTTGGTGGCCTGGATCTTTACCGCAGTGTCTGATGAACACACACACACACACACATACACACACACACACACACACCCACACACACACACTCAGGCTTACAAGCTTATTCAAATAATTTTCAATTTTCAATTAGCCCCAGAAATTCAGTTATTAATTAAATAAATGTATTTAAAACTCTTTCATTCCTATATGTATATAACCATATAAAAAATATATCAACCATCTTGTCTCAGTGCCTCTCAACCTGTGCTTATTCACATAGAACTTTTCAGAGAAGTAATTTAAATTGGGGTCATGTAGTTCTGTAGCTCTCTGAGATGGGAGACATCCTTTCCTGATGTTGCTGGCACGTGGTCTCTGTATTCTTTGTGTCTCTGTGTGTGTGTGTGTGTGTGTGTGTGTGTGTGTGAGGACCTGCTCCTCTGCACTCTGCCTGTCTAGACTCGGAACCATCGAGGCACTTCAGACCCTTGAGGGCATACTTGCGACGTGATTGTGATCAGCCACAAACACACACACACACACACACACACACACACACACACACACACAGACACGCATACACACACGCACACACACACACACCCTGGCCATTTGTCATAGTGACTCTGGTTTGTTCGGAGAGAGATATCTGAATTTCACCCAAATGCAAGGGCCCAATTGGCTTCTGTTCAGAACAGAAATTCTGGTGTCAAGACTGTCCAGGGGGGCAGCTCTATATCGACCGTCTGTCACTGGGGTTGTCTGTCACAAGGCTCTCTCTCCCTCTCTCGCACACACACACACACACACATACACACACACACACACACACACACACACATACAGTATATACACTCACTCTTGCACACATAAACACACACACATAAATATGAATTCAAATTCACACATACATGCACTCACGCACATCCACTCACACACACTCTGACACACACATACAAACACAGACACACAGACACACTTCAAGTAAAAGTAGCATCTGTTAAGGCATCCAAGTGTTGTCAGTGTTGAGACACCCACCATTGGGGATGGTAGCCAGCATTCCCAGGGTGTCGTTGAGGTCCTTCAACAGGCCTGCGTTTTTCAGGCCCGCTGCCTTCATCCTTCCCTTTAGATTCTCCAAGGTCTCGCCATTCTCTACAACAGAACAGAAAGGAGCAATCTGCCTCAAAATCCTCTGGTTCCGGCCTTCATTCCAGAAGGCTTAACTGCTCAAATGCTCTGTGAAATGAAACGGCAGGGGCTATATGCTACAGCCTGGAAATTAATCTGGCCATATAGATCTATACAGTAAACTAGACACCGCGAGAGATCGAATTCTATGGAATGGAACACGTCAATGTGGCTGCCATATCGCTAGGGACAACATTTGCTGAAAATAAATGGAAATCAGTTAGGGGCTGGCAGGGGCACACCGCAACATGTACAGGAGTTTGTAAAGAGACTTAACTGGCTATGGAGTTGCCCATACCAAGATTGCGGCGCCATTGACGTACCTTCGATACATTGATGTACGTTCTATTTCTGTGCTTGCTATCTAGATATATAGATAGGTAGATAGATATCTAAATGAATGCAGGTCTCGCCCTACCTTTCACATCATTCTGCAGCTTGTTGGCCTCGTCGAGCAGACGGTAGCTTTTCTGCAGTGAGCCCCGGGCCTGCTCCTTCACTGGGCCCCCTGGTCCTGTGGCCTAGGACACAGACACACACACACACACGGACCCATCACTACTGCCAGTCATTACTCACATTTGGCCTGGTCCCATTTTAAAACCTGTATTGGTTAATACAAATCTACTTGAAACCTGCAGTAGAGGGTTTTAGGAACATTTTCTTTGCAAGAATGTTTGGTGGATGAGGCCCATTTTCTTTTATTTTTGCAGGCATTTTAGTGACTAAAACAACTTGAAATCATGAGCTATATATGGCATATGGCATATCATTAATTATGAGATAAATCATTAATTATGCTTAACATTTTTGTAAATTGAAATCAGCTGTTGCAGTCTATGAAGTGAAATGCATGCAAAACCTCTCTGAATCCACCATCATTAAACAATCCTGTCAGGCTGTACAAAATGAGGACCCACGATTCTCCACAATCAAGGGAATTTATTGAAAAAAACAAGGAAAGGGTAAGGTGTGTGTAATAGTTCAGCGAGGGGGCTGAAGTAAACCGGACGGCGGCTTGTTGAGAGTCTTGTTCCAGTTACAGGTGGGCCATGCTCTCACAAAGTCCCGTATATCTTTCCTAAGCGAGGGCTACCAGAATCACTGGGAAAGTAGTGGAGGGTTGTGGGAGTGACGCCCTGGGATGGCAGGCCAGGCGGGAGTTGTGTTCCTACTGAATCACCTGAGACTGTAGGTTCTCCAGAATGAAGAGACGGTCTGGAGGACAGGCGCTGGGGCCGGGCAGATCATGGATTGCTTTTCTCACCTGTTCCTTGATGTTCCGGGTCAGAGTGGAAACGACACAGGGGCTTGGGAGGATAGAAGACGGCTCCTCAAAGGGGAACTTCGACCGTCTGGAACATCTGAGACAGGGCATCCGGCTTTGCGTTGCGAGACCCAGGGTGGTAGGAGAGAAAGAAGTTAAATCTGGTAAAAAATAATGACCAACGACAGTGACGGGAGTTCAGCCTCTTGGCGGTCCGGATGTACTCCAGATTCTTATGGTCTGTCCACACCAGAAACGGAAGCCAGTGGTGCCACTCCTCCAAGGTGAGTTTAACTGCTAGTAGCTCCCGGTTACTGATGTCATAATTGCGTTCAGCAGGTGATAATCTACGAGAGTAAATGGCACAGGGCTGCAACTTGCTGCCCTCTGCTGCTCGTTGGGAGAGTACAGCTCCTACCCCCATGTCCGACGCGTCCACCTCTACCACGAACTGCCGGTCTGCGTCTGGCATCTGGAGGATGGGAGCCGAGGTGAATCGCCTCTTGAGGGTTTCGAAAGCCGCATCAGCAGCTGGGGTCCATTTAAACGGCTGCTTCGTGCTGGTCAGAGAGGTTAACAGGGACGCAACCGTGCTGTAGTTCCGGATGAATCTCCTGTAGAAGTTAGCAAAACCCAAGAACTGCTGTAACTTCTTACGATTCTCTGCAACTGGCCAAGCCATAACTGCAGAAACCTTAGCGGGGTCCATTTGAATTCTACCCTCAGCCACAATGTCTCCTAAGAACGCCACTGACGTGGCATGGAACGCGACACCCATAAAGTTGGCCTCGGCACCAGAGTCCACCAGGGCAGCCAGGGTATGAGTGGTCTCCGAAAGAGGCAGGCGAACGTAAAGGGCACGACACAACTCGGTGGCCTTCACCGCCACCGTACAGACATAGGCGGGAGGTCAAGCATCGCTGCCGTTCTTCAGGGGTTAGAATGGCACGACCCAACTCCTTCTCCCGTCTGCGAGCTTGGATGCGCTGGTCTATCCGAACCGCTAGGTGTCCGCGGAATGTCATGTGAAACCAGCTCATCCTTGATATAGTCAGACAGACTATGACAAAAGGCATCCACCAACGCCGCGGTATTCCACTCGCTGCGCCTCGCCAGAGTTCGGAAGTCGATTGAGTAGATGCCGACTGAACGATTCCCCTGGCGAAGACACATTAGGTCCCGGGAAGCTTCACCGCTGGAGGACCCGAGGTCAAAAACCTTCAGCATCTCTGCAGAGAAGGCACTAAAAGTGGCGCAGGCAGGCGTTTGCCGGTCAAACTCTGCAGTTCCCCACAGTCTCCACAGTTCCCGGCCAGTCAAGTTCGTAATTACATAAGTGACCTTCGCCACCTTGGATGAAAAAGTCTAAGTCCAAAAGTCCTGTGTTGAAGGGTGAACTGGAGGCTGCAGCTGGTGATGAATGCCTGAACCTTTGGGGGATCACCGTCAAAACGTTCCAGGTTCCCGATTCGGGGTTCAGGAGCGTCAAGAACAGGGGAATGAGTTGAAGTGGTAACTGGTGGAGCGGGAGGGGGATGAACCGAGGCTGGAGCAGGTGACGCAGAGGGAGACTGAGGGGTGAGTGCCTGGAGCATCTGCTGGATCTGCAGGAGCTGCTGCTGCAGCTGTTGATACTGCTGCTGCTGTCGCATCACGGCTCCCATTAGCACAGCAATGTTGGCTCTGTTCTGGTTTACCCCGTCTTCAGTCACTCCGAGGCGAGCCAAGGCAGATGGTGAGTCCTCGTGCGCTGGGTCCATGATGGTCAGATTGTACTGTCAGGCTGTACAAAATGAGGACCCAAGAGCAGCACGATTCTCCACAATCAAGGGAATTTATTGAAAAAAACAGGAAAAAGGGTGAGGTGTGTGTAATAGTTCAGCGAGTCCAGGATGAGGACAACTGCCACTCGTGAAGTGGAGAAAGCTCTACTCTGTAGCGCTGGGGAGGAGCGGAGCACAAGCAGGCAGGAGAGTCACCGGGATGAACGGTGGTGGAAATGGAGACCGTGGAATACTGCAAGAATTCAGGAAGTGGTCGGCAGACAGACGTAGGCTTTCACACAGAGCAGACAGGGCAGGATGTAGGTGAACTCCTTCAGGAGAACTCCAACGGCAGAGCTGGGGTCACGATGAGCTGGGTCTTCCTTTCAGGAAGCAGAGGCACAACCAAGGATTTAGGCAGAGAAAAAGTCAGGGATAGACAGCAGATCAGGTTACCGGGGCAGGAGAGCAGGAGAAGCCGAGACGGTCCGATTCGGAAGAGAGTGTTTTCCGAGAGTCAGAAAAACACGTTTGCAGAACAGGATCACCATAAGTTTGCAGACAATCTGACAACAGGAGAGAGACGTCCTGGAGTTTAAATAGACAGAACAATAGGCATGGTAAAACAGGGGCGGTGACTGACAGAGTGAGTGCGAGTGGGTGTGGCCGGTGATCGTGATCAGGTGTGGTGGAAAAAGACCCAGACCGGTGAGACAGCGAGCAGGCTCATGACAAATCCTCTCTTAGTCACATCCTGTTTCCTGTCTCCTTGTGTTTGCAGTTTTTACTTTCATGTGTCCCATGCAGAAAGCTTCTTTAAATTGCATTCCATATGTTGTCTAGTAAGATAGAGCACCATAGGGGACAAATGTTTCCTTTGAACAACTCAGTCTTGATTCAGCTCCCTAGGGAGTAAAAGAGCGAGTGAGCGAGAGAGAAGGAGGAGGGGGGGAGAGAGAGAGAGAAATGGAGGAAGGGTGAGAAAGAAAAAATAAAGTAGAGTGAAGGGATGAGAAAAAAAAAGAGATTTCTGCTCATCTCCACTGGCTTGTGCAGAGGGAGTGAAAAAAGTGAGGGAGGGATGGAGAGAGAGAGGGATGAAGGGAGGGAGAAAGAGAAGTGATAATGCCGGGGACAGAGCAGAAAGACTTTGATCTGTGGCGTGTGACAAATAGGAGAGAATAAAGTGGCATCAAAGGTTTGGGATCCCGAGTCACTGCTGTGCAACATGTTAGACACTGGAAGTGTGTGTGTGTCTGTGTGTGTGTGTGTGTGTGTGTGTGTGTGAATTTGCATAGGGTTATGGGAGTTAAATGCCACTATGTGATGTTATAGGTGTGTGAGGAACTGAACTGTGAGATTGAGTTTCCGGGTCACTGTATGAGATCATGTCCAGTGTGTGCGCTTGCGTGTGTGTGTGTGTGTGCATGTGTGTGTGTGTGAGACTCAGAACATAAAGATATCTTTCTCTATATTGGGTCTTCCAGTGAACTGCCATGCAGAGGAGGTCACCTTCCTTACCTCAATCAGTTCTCATACCTTGAACCATGTTGGTGAGTATATGTATGTGTGTGTGTGTGTGTCTCTCACCAGCTGCACAGCCTCTATCCCACGTGCCTTGGCCTCTTTAGCGATGGCGTCTGCTTCCTCAATGAAGTCTTTGATATTGCTGTAGGCGTTGAAGGCCGCTGTGGCATTGAAGGAGAGGTTCTTAGCGTCGGCCAGGATGCTATGAAGGTGAGCAAGAGATATGGAGGACCACTGGGGTCAGCATGCTCTTCAGAAGATAACATGTACATGTACATGCAAGGAATGTGTGTGTGTGGTGAGTATATTACACGCGCACACACACACGCACACACACATATGCATGCACACACACACACACACACACAAACACTCCCTAACCTTTTTTTTCTGTCATCCTGCTCAGCATTTTAAAGAAAAAACTTATTAAGTAAGCCACCACTTTCAAAAATGTTTGAATGGTGCGAGTAATCATTAGGGAAAAAAATAACTCTTGTACATCCTTGTCATTGTTCGGGGAGTGGGTCTGTTTCTAATGGGAACGTGTCATTATGGCCTGGAATATGGGCTGGATTTTGAAAAACATTAAAACATTGCAGTGCCATGGAATTCATTCAGCAGGCCTTGATTGCTCTCCCATTAAGTCATACACACACACACACACACACACACACACACACACACTTTCTGTCCAGTTTTCTTTCTCTTCATACACATACACAGGCACATGCACATACAAACACACACACACACACACACACACACACACACACACACACACACACACACACACACACACACATGCACACAACCCTACCCGTCCAGGATGGCAGCCGACTCGTTGAGCTGGGCAGCATGTTCCTCGGCCCTGAGCAGCAGGTCGGGCAGTGTGTTGTCACTCAGGCCATCCGTCAGGCGGCTCACACGATAGTCCAGCTGGTCATGCAGTGGGCTCAAGTCACGGCTCATTGAGTCCAGGTCCTGTACACACACACACAGACACACACAGAGTCACATACAATCATCCTGTTTCTACAACACTACAGCAGTCAGTGTCCACTTGAATAATCTAAAAGATAAAAACACACATACATACACACACACACTAAAATATTGTTATTATGCTGGAGCCTACCAGAGGTGTACAACTCTTTCCCACTCATGCGACTATTTTATTCTGTCTCACTAGCAGGTGGGGTGGGACTCAGATGTGTATAGATGCCCTGTGATTGAAGGATCTGAAGGCCTGTTCTCATTGGTGGAGCAGGCTTCCTCCTGCCTTTTGCCATTTACGTTTCTTACATGTAAACAATGTATTTCATTCCCAAACTCCTTCTGCTACTATACGAAAACATATAGAATTTGGGCCCCGAGGGAACAGCTATCGAACACGAATTTGAAACAGTCTATAGACTGTGTTCAGTCTTTCTTGCAATCTCCTAACATTTTATTCTCTAAAGTCTCAACTGAATTAACAGCTATACTATGTGGGGTCTTTCCTTTACATTAACCAGCTCTGAACCAAACACATTTAAAAATATTAACTCCAGTCTAATCTAATTGTTGTCTACATCTCTTGCATGTTGCAAGTATAATCAATTATAAGACAAGTGGTGAGAGTAATTGATTCATGTGTGACAGAGATGGCTTAGCTGCACATGTTAGTAGACGGGTCATTACTGTGCATCGCTGTCACAGTGGCTGATATTTGTGAATCATCAGCACTGTGTGTGTGTGTGTGTGTGTGTGTGTGTGTGTGTGTGTGTGAGAGAGGGAGTGCACTGGTGGTTCTGTGTTGTGATTATTAGCTTGGAAGCCCCCCAGGGTGCCGTGGGGGCTCTAGTATAGAGGCAGACTGACGCACACGCGCGCACACACACACACACACACACAGAGAGACACACTTTAGCACCACGCACCTCGATCTCCTGGTTAAGGTTGTCGGAGAGTAGGTTGGCCTCATCCAACAGACGTTCACCCTCCTCAAGCACAGCCTCAGTGGCCTTCTTCCCAGCGAGAGCTGCCTTGTTCTTGCGCTATGTAAACATCACACACACACACACACACACACAGTTTTAATAGTGAGAAAATCAGGGTCTTGAATGCCATACAAGCATCTGGAGACTCTCGATTGCAAGGGCAAGGCACTGTAGTCAGCCCAACCGACTGTATGCAGGAACCAGACCGAAGTCAAGAATTTTCAAGGTAAAACATCTCACACATGGGAACCTCCTTTTATTTATTCAGCAAGGTGGCAGTAGGGGGTTTTATGGTTGATGTAAGAATGTCCACTTCTATGTTCAAGAAAGTACATCCTTTGTTCATTAATAAGTTAGTATGTGTGAGATTGTGTGTGTGTGTGTGTGTGTGTGTGCGGGTAAGTCTGTGTGTGTGAGTAAATAATGTTCTGTACTAACTGCATGTCATCAGGCGCTTTCACTTTGTGTCTGTGTTTGTGCGTCAGTCTGCGTGTGCACATGCTCTATTTGTCTCGGCACCCAAAATTGGACTAGAGGTTGGACTGACATGATGTCCGCTAAAAACACAACAAAAACCCAGTTGAATCCGTTCCATTTTTCCATTTGCCAAACTCAGATTGGAGATGGAAGTGTTATAACTGGATTTCTGCATCAATGACAGTGACTACGTACTAGTTTTTAGGCAGGCTGGCGTTAAAGTGCAGTGCTGTGATGTGAGGTGGATTATAACTGTGTATGTGTGTGCATGTGTGTAAGCTCCTTGCCCAACCTGAAGGGCATCCAGTTTGCGCTGGTTGGCATCAGACAGCTTCCCGGCCTCCCTGATCTTGTCCTGGGCCTCATTAAGGAGCTCCTGGGTGTCGTTGAGCTTGTTGTGGTGGTCGTCCATCTTGCCTGTCACCTCTGCTTTCAGGTCCTCAGTGGCCTGGTGGGGGTCCCCGAAAAGACGCTTGACCTTCTGATAGAGAGCCTCTGCAGCACTGCAGAGAGGGCAGGGGGGAGGAAGAAGAAGAAGAACTGCTAAACAATATATAGACAAAATAAATAAAGTAACTAGTCTATTCAATGTTTTAGACTGTGTATGTGGGTCTGGTTTATGCTATATATATACAATTGATATTAGTATTGACCTTTGAGGAGTTGCAGATATTTGTTTACAATATGGATTACACTCCTCAAGTAAGCATGGAACTGCATTTTAAGTCGCCAATAAGTATTCAGCAAACTGCTTCCATTCAAAGCCATCAACAGGACAAGGCATTATTTTGGTAGTCTGAAGATGCAGTCTATCTTCTGTCAGTTTAAGCACTCAGCAGGGATTTAATCCCACTGCTTTGGCATGGTAGGCATTGTGATTTATGAGCGCCATTATAAAAGCAGACACTTCCTGTCGTTCAAGCCCCTGCATCTACCCTTACAAAGACATGCAGTCCACCATGTTATACTGTACTAGTCAGGCTAGTGCTGCCTAGCGCTTCCATTCAATTTCCCATTTAGCTGAAAGCGCTTGACACAACTAATAATGCAGCACAGAACAATGAAAACAACACAAAAACACAGCCACTCAGGTTTACAATTACACAAGTGTGTGTTTGTGTGTGTGTGTGTGTGTGTGTGTGTGTGTGGCTGTGTGGCTGTTTGTCTGTGTATGTGCCTGTGTGTCTGTTTGTGTACATTTCATTTCCTACAACAAAGGAGAAGATGGCTGACACTGACATTTACATCGGGGGCTTCAGAACAATGTATATTTGTAATGGACCAAACTACACAAAAACATCTACTCTATAAAAAATGCTTGTTTTCAGAAAGAGTGTCTGAAATTTGCACCCACTGGCCAGTAGATGGCTCTCTTTCCCCTTCAGAGGCTGTTGCGTGAGGATTCCATTCTCTCTAATTTGATTAGATGGAATATTATTTCTCCTGTTCACCTAAGGCAACTTTTAATTAGTTCATTAAGATTTTTACATCAGAAAAAAAAACTGTCTCATCATTTGGTTGCAGAGCACTCATCCGCAAAAATGCTTTTAGTGGGAGAACAAATACTCAGTGAAACACTATAAAAAATTGTAGAATAAATTGTAGCTTAAGAAGATTTAATTATTAAGGTAATAGTTTAGTTATATATGATGATACAATGTTGCGACTGCACAGCACTGACATTAACTGAAAAACTATTGCCGCAGAAAAAATAGTACTGAAATAGTTTTATTTCTTAGAATAGTCAATTGTCCCATTTAAATTCAGCATCATCTGAGTTGATGTAAATGTTGATCTTCAATCTGAGACACCATTTAGTAGGGGGTTAAACCAAGGTCAGGGATTTGGGGAGAGGATTCCATAGCAAAAGAGCCAATGCTTTGATTCTCTCCCTGCTTAAGAAAGCAGATTCACTGGTGGAATGTGTTTTTTTCCTCCCTCTCTCTCTCTCTCTCTCTCTCTCTCTTTCTCTTTTTCGTTGAGCTGTCCTGGTCCATTGTTGGTGAAAACTCAGTGATGCTGGCTAAGCCTTGGTCTTTGGCAGCAAGTGAATGTCAAACCCAGGAAGCCTTGCTTGTCTGAGCTGCTCCTGATCACAGGGAGGCTCTATGAAATATTCTTTAAGAGTTTTGAAAAAGATACTTGCTGCTCAGCAAAACAGCACAAAAAAGCCATCCTCTATCACAAAACACATCTTCCATCAAACCAGCCAAGGCTACAGCCTGTTCATCTACAGTCTGCTCAAGGAGTCTACTTTGGTAGGACAATTGCACTGGTTCAGTGCCACATCCAAGACCAGTCTCCAGGCAGTTATCTACAGTCTAAATCTATCTATAACCCAGCTCATTACCCTCCTCATCCATTCAAGCTTATGGACAGTTATGGGACAACTTTGAAGTTTTAGCATTAAGACAGTTTTGTATTACAGTTTCTCTGTCTGAACTGTCTGAAGGAGATTTGGTGCAGAGTTGGCATCAAGTACTGCACACTCTAAGGTATATGGAATGCTAAATGGATTAAGTAATGAAATAGGCTGAAATGAAGATTATATACTCAATTTGGAAAGCTCAGCCATCCATGACATACACCAAGAATTCATATGAAGCCATCTGGGTATAAGTACTTCAGTGTGAACATGTAGAACATTGAGTATCAGTACATGAGTGAGAATGTTGGACATAATTAAAGGTTTTAAAGGTAAGGTTAGGGACAGGTGCTTTAATAGTTGAAATCAGATCACTTAGCAAGTTTGTAGGTGTAGTGAACATGTTTGTGCATTTTCAGTAGGTAAACATGCATATTGCATCAATACAGGGATAAACAGGAGGTTTGCACTATATGTGAAATGGACAGAAGTATATAGAAGGGCTGTGTCTAAGCGTGGCTGAACGTGGCCTGGGGGGGTGAGGGGTGGGGGAGGCCTACCCAAGCTCGTCCTCGGCGATCACCTTCTTGCCGGAGAGCTGCCGCCTGCGCATCTCTGCGAGCATGGCTTCGATCTCACGCTGCATCTCATTCAAGCTCTTCTCTGGGGCACCATCACGACGACCCAGGGTGGCGTTCAACTCCTGCGCTTTGTCTCGTAGTGCTATTGAGGGTGACAAAACACAAGCACACACACACACACACATACCACATACACACACATACGCACACACATAGGATTAACTTTACCTGATGTGCATGCAAGGCACGTACCCAAGCAATATGAGCACAATAAGCCCATCACAATCCCGTACTATATTTTATACTGCAGATTGATTAGGTAGGGCTTTTATTGTCAATTTCTTCACGTGTACAAGACATACAAAGGAATCGAAAATGCGTTTTTCACTCCCCTGTGGTGGGGAGAGCAAGGGACTGCTGCGGATGTCCGTGTCGCCCATTACAGACATACATCTACAGACATACATCTACTGACCTTCCCATTATATCACAGCCTAACCACACCATTATGTACATCCTAGTGGGAGTCTATGTCGTCGCTAAATGTTAATGCAATATTGTGATAATGATTTTTGCCCGGTTTGCCAGTATGAAATAGAGAGAGAGACGGAGGGAAAGAGAGAGAGAGGGCGGGGGGGGGGGACAGATAGAGAGAGATACAGATGTAGAGAATGAAAACAACAGCGACAGCGATGCTCCTCCAAAAAAGCTTGATGAGGATACTGCATATCATCACTACCATGCACATCTGAAGTCCTCATTTTTCCCTCTAATTATGCACTGGCAGGCGACCGCACTCAGCCTTGAAGAGGCGAGCAAGGCTGCGTTCCAGCGAGACGCCGACAAAACACGGTCATGCCGTGTCCGATCTGAAATGTGCGTCATCTGACATCGTCTCTGCCAGTTCTCCGAGGGCCGTGGTGCAGGCGGAACCGAACTCACTTCATTTCCTGCTCAGTTCCCTGGCTGGTGTTTTACAAGCCTTTTCTTGAGGGCCATTTGTTGAACTTGAGTGTGTGTGTGTGTGTGAGAGAGAGAGAAAGAGAGAGAGAGAGAGCGAGCAACGAGTTTCCATTTTGTGTGTCACAATGGTGTACTCAGACTGAGCCGCCGTTCTGATGAGCTAAAAGGCAGAAGGGAACAAAGCACGACACGACAAAAGAGGAAATGTGTCACTTCTCTGACTATCCCCCCATTCTTCCTCTCCTTTCTTTTCATTGTTTCCCTTTCTTCTCATCCTGTCTTCCTCCCTCTTCTTTTACTCTTTTCCTTCCATGTGCTATTTCTTGAATCGCTCGTCTTCTCAGTTGTCTGGCTTTCTTTCAGGTGAATTCAAAGAAATTCAAATTCTGCTTGGCAGACTAATGCACTTTAATCAAATTAATTTGGTGCTTTGAAATTCAAACCCAATCAGTTCAAAGGCTGTTATACAAGGAATGGGAAGGGAAAAAAACATGAGTGAAGAAAAAAAAAAAACAAGTTGCTCGCTGGATTCTAATTTAAATTTAAATTGTACAAAATTGAAAATTAAAACGAGGCATAATTAGATGCATTTCTTAAATTCCCAGGGAGTTCAAACTATTTAATATGATTGCAATTCAAAAATATAGGCCTATTACATCCGCAAAGCTCAAAATAATTACATAGTGTACTTTAAAGGCAATTAGACTCTTTAGAGCTCCATGGATAGACTCATCGGATACAAACTCATTTAAACATTCAGGGAAAACAACCCAGTCTCCCCCTCCCTGGTTTGTCTTGCAGGGGGAAGGATGGATGGCATGATGAATTGCTTGATAAAAACAGCAACTGCCTCCTTGTTAATTTCCTTGATGAAGCATCGCTCGTTTGGGGTAAACATCCCCCTTAAAAAATAAAAAGGCCTATCAGACTGCACAGCTGTTTCCATGAAATTATGGGAAGTACTAATTTGATATGTGTCCATCACGTGTGTCTGTGATTGAGTGGTTTTATGTGTGTGAGAGTTGACACAAGGGCTTTGCTGTAAAATGGCAAGTATGCACAACGTGTGTGTGTGTGTTTTGGTGATGGTTGGTGACACTCTAAACACTATTTCAGAACCACTCACACCACTGCAAGTGCACAGCATTGCTACAGCCTAGGATTGAGTAGGCTACCTTTTCACTGTCAGTAATCACATCCACCATAGACCATACATGCTACATACTTCCCTTACACATGTTTAGGAAATGTGAGTGTCAATGTGAGCCAATCATCTCAGTGGCAGTAGTATTTAGAACTAACCCATAAGGAGATATTTACCTGGCATTTCAAAGTGAAGGCATCTGATGCATGTTCCATGGAGAGACAACAGACAGTCAGTACAGAACAATACAGCGCATTCCATTTGCAACTGGATTCCATTTGCAGCTCTGCTGTACGGCTAAAGTTGCCTGAGGCAGGGATAATGAAGTGGGCCTATCGTGCCCTTTGATCTGTGCCTATCAATGTTTTCTGCAATGTTTTCTTTCTTTAAATAACAAGACAAAATGTCACAGTGTGTTGATTTGATTTCCTCTGATTCACTTATCAACCATTGAGACCTATGCTCATTCTGGCTAAAAATGAACCATTTCTCTTTACTAGTATTTAAACGTTTATTCATTTCTTTTCGTTGTTATAATCCACCTCACATCATAGCACTGCACTTTGACATCAGCCTGCCCAAAAACAACATTTTTAAGATGTACATGGTCACTGCCATTGATGCAGAAATCCAATTATAGGCTAATGCTTCCATCTCCAATCCCAATTTGGCAAATGGAAAAATGGAATGGAATCAAATGGGTTTTTGAAGTGTTTTTCATGTTAGTTCGAATTTTGGTTGCCAAGACAAATCCACTGATGCACTGACGCACAGACTCTGGTATCTCAGAGTGAAAGCACCTGATACGTGCTTCATGGAGAGACAACATGCAATTCTCAAACACACACACACACACACACACGCGCACCCACACACACCTAATTACACACTCAGACAGGCCAGACAGTCCACACAGCATGTCTAATGAATGTGGCCCAATGCAAGTGCTCTCCAACCAAAGGTAAAATACATAAAATAACTGAATGTATTCTTTGGCATTAAGGTCATCTTCAGTGTTTTACATAATAGCCTAGCCTCCAAAAGGTCACTTAGCACATCTGGGCATACCAACTGTCTTTTTTTATTTGGTGGTTCCAGAATTCTGAGTGCAGAGGGAGTGTGTACCTTCGGCTGCTAGCAGAGTGTCTTTGATGAACTGCTGGAGGTCCTGCGCTCTCTTGTGGGTGCTTTCGGCATTAGCATCTGTTTGCTCCCCGTCAGCCGACACTTTAGTGGCCTGGAGGATGAGGAGGGAACATGGGAGTGAAAATGTGTGGAGCTGTTCAGATGCAACAACCTGCAGCAGAGTAATGTATGTATGCATGCACGCACTCTCTTTCTCTCTCTCTCTCTCTCTCTCACACACACACACACATACATTCAAAATATACACTTACAAATAGCTAATTTTTGTCTCTCGAACAGAGAAAGACAGAACACAACACACACATGCACACTCACACACACACACACACATATCTTTGAGGATGCATGAAAAGAATGCATAAATGCACACACGCACACACACACACACACAAACCCTTGATGACGGATGACAAGAATGCATAAATGTTTAGTGTTTGGAAATGTATGGTATGTCAGTCTCCTGGGTGGAAGTTTATAGCCATAGGTAACAGCACTCCTCTTTCCTCCTACAGCATAGGGCCCTTTCCTCCTCACTCTTGCCTGAACCAATGACATCAAACTGAAGGGAAGGATCTTCTTTTGCCACCCACATACATACTTAGCTCAAAGTTTACTTCAGCAGGTTACTCTTGACATTGAGACAGTAGGGCAAGATTAGTTTTTAAACCTCTAACTGTAGATGTAGAATTCTTTTTTTGTGATAAAGCAGATGTTCTAAGTGAACATTGACAGCAGCTTTTGTCAACAAACCAAGTGTGTGTATGTGCGTTAATGTGTGTGAGTTTGTGTGTGTGTGTGTGTGTGTGTGTATGTGTATGTGTATGTGTATTAATGTGTGTGAGTTTGTGTGTGTTTGTGTGTGTGTGTGTGTGTGTGTGTGTGTGTGTATGTGTGTGTGTGTGTTCTCTTTGGTCTTAAAGCTTCAGAGCAAGTTCAGAAGGATGCTCACTATAGCAAGGGATCCTGCACTAGCGACTAGCCTGTCCTTGATTAGGTTGATTTACTTTGTGCTCTAGATAATAACATCCAGCATCCAGATGACACACCTGTCTTCACATGCTCTCCTTTGGGCTTTAACAACTACAACCTTGAAAGAGTGTCAATGCTGGCCAACAACATGGAGTAGCTGCAATCCACAAGGAGAAATTAACCAACGCCACAGTTGGATAGATTAACACTGATCAGTGGCCTGATGCAAGAGGCCAGGGTCACTCTCCTCTTCTCCTCTCTCCTCTCCGGCCAGCATGCATTGCCTAAGCCCTGTGTACCCATCCTTGAGACACACCTCTCCATCTATCGAGCCTTCTCTTTCTTCCTACGCCCACACCAGGTGCACTGTTTATGCCTGGGCCGCTTGCTCACGGCTATCTCTTGACTTATTTATCATCGGAGCAAGCAAGGAGCACGGCTGTAAAGCTCACCTTGACACCTGATGTGATGAAACACCTTTTCACTCTGGCTACAAAACTCTGGAACAAAGGCTTTCTCCCTTCACAGACTGTGTGCAGTGTGCTAGAGAACTTTACCCAGTTAGTGTGTTCCCTCCATGCAGTTAGTATGGTGGTGCAGTAGGGCGCAGACGAGGGCTCCACTTATTTCAGTCAACCGTGTGTGTGTGTGTGTACATCAGTGGTCCGAGCTGTGGGTGTGCTTTGTACAAATGCACGTTTGCAGATGTATATGTTTCTGTCTGTTTGTGTGTGTGTGTGTGTGTGTGTGTGTGTGTGTGTGTGTGTGTACATCAGTGGTCCGAGCTGTGGGTGTGCTTTGTACAAATGCACGTTTGCAGATGTATATGTTTCTGTCTGTTTGTGTGTGTGTGTGTGTGTGTGTGTGTGTGTGTGTACATCAGTGGTCCGAGCTGCGGGTGTGCTTTGTACAAATGCACGTTTACAGATGTGTGTGTTTCTGTCTGTTTGTGTGTCTGTGTGTGTGTGTGTGTGTGTGTGTGAGCATTTATGAAAGAGTGTGGGTGCTTGTGTGTTGGTGTGTTTGTTTATGATAGAGTGTTTGTGCGTGTGTGTGCCTGTGTGTCTGTGTGTATGTGTGTGTGTGTGTGTCTAAGCATTTATAAAAGTGTGTGTGTGCTTGTGTGTTGGTGTGTTTGTCTATGATAGAGTGTTTGTGTGTGTGTGTGCCTGTGTGTGTGCAATCATGTTTGCTCATCTGTCATACCCTGCTCCGCAACTCGTCCATCTCGGTTACCAGGCTTCCTAGGTTGCTATCGGCCAGCTGCAGCAGCCTCTCTGGTGCCCTCTGTGGTGAGAGCATGTGCTGTAGAGGGAACAAACACACACACACACACACACACACACACACACACACACACACATACAGATAAGGAGTCAGCTAACAGCAGCACCACCACATTTCTTGACGCACACATCTGACAACCCAAACACATCGGAAATGAAATCTGTACAAAAGGGGCTCCACCTGGGCTACGGCCTGTTTGGAGAGCACAGACGTGACATGTGCCAACCAGAAAAAAAAAATACTTGACTCAGGACATTTTCACTCTCTGACCCAGGACATCTCCACTATCTGACTCAGGACATCTTCACTCTCTGACCCAGGACATCTCCACTATCTGACTCAGGACATCTTCACTCTCTGACCCAGGACATCTCCACTATCTGACTCAGGACATCTTCACTCTCTGACCCAGGACATCTCCACTATCTGACTCAGGACATCTTCACTCTCTGACCCAGGACATCTCCACTATCTGACTCAGGACATCTTCACTCTCTGACCCAGGACATCTTCACTCTCTGACCCAGGACATCCCCACTCTCTGACCCAGGACATCTCCACTATCTGACCAAGGACATCCGCACTATCTGACCAAGGACATCCGCACTATCTGACCCAGGACATCTCCACTCTCTGACCCAGGACATCTCCACTATCTGACCAAGGACATCCACACTATCTGACCCAGGACATCCCCACTATCTGACCTAGGACATCCATACTATCTGACCCAGGACATCTCCACTATCTGACCCAGGACATCTGCACTATCTGACCCAGGACATCTCCACTATCTGACCCAGGACATCCCCACTATCTGACCCAGGACATCCATACTATCTGACCCAGGACATCTCCACTATCTGACCCAGGACATCTGCACTATCTGACCCAGGACATCTCCACTATCTGACCCAGGACATCTCCACTATCTGACCCAGGACATCTCCACTATCTGACCCAGGACATCTCCACTATCTGACCCAGGACATCTGCACTATCTGACCCAGGACATCTCTATTAGTTCCCACTGACAGTGAGCTAACAGAATGCTCATTGCTCATTGAGTTATTCTTTTTTCACTCTATCTATCATAACTATCTTATAAGAACAAGTTTGAGTCTCTATTAAGCAATGATAAGTCATGCCCTGCTTGGAATGGGGTGAAATTTATGATGGGCTTACAGTCCTTAACACTTTTGTGTCTATGGATGACAAGATTCAGGCTGGCTCAGAACTTGCTAATGAATTGAACATCTTTTATAATTGATTTGATATGATTTCTCCAAAGAGTTGTGTGTACAGTAGTGTGTGCACAGAGCAATTTGAGACTGGCATTCTGGTTGATAAGGAAAGAGTACATAAACTTCTTAGGAGTAAAGGAAAGGAGTCCTGGTCCTGATAGGATAAGGGGCAGGCTCTATAAAAGCTGTGCAGAGTCACTGTCTGATACAGTCTCCTTCATCTTCAATAAGTCACTCCAACTGTATCAGGTCCTAGACCTCTGGAAAGAGTCAGTGATTGTGTCTGTACCAAAGACCAAAGCACCTAGGTCTCTCAACAACTATAGACCGGTGGCACTCACTTCACTTGTTATGAAAATCTTTGAGAAGACTACTAAACAAGAAATTTTATGCATCACTCAGGGAAAACTTGACTACTTGCCTACAAGGAGGATGCCACAGGGAGCCTACTAAATATGGCCCTTAATCACTTGGAATGGGCAAAGAATTTAGCAAAACTACTTTTCATTGATTTTTCTTCAGCATTTCTTCAGCATTGTGTTCAACCTTGCAAGACTCACATCAGTCTTGGACTAATAGTCTGGCTAGTTGACTTTTTAACCTCCAGATCTCAAGGGGTGAAAGTTAACCATGTTTTCTCGACGCTCTACTGTCTTCCATTGGATGGGTGGATAGGATCCCCCCAGGGGTGTGACCCCTCTCTGGGTCAGATAGTGGAGATGTCCTGGGTCAGATAATGATGCCCTGGGTCAGATTGTGGAGATGTCCTGGGTCAGATAGTGTCCTCTTCTGTTTGTCTTATGTAGAGATGAATGTCAATCTCAGCATGATGATAGACATGTGTTGGAAGAAGACAAAGATACTGACCACAGAACAGTGGTGAGTGATTTAGCATAAGTTGCAGTGACTCATTTTGATGACTCACAATGACTCAGAAATGTGTCAAAGATGAGAGAAATGATGTTTTGATGTTTGATTTTAGGAAACAGCACCCCATCTCCCCAGCAGTCATTAATGGTCAGTCTGTTAAAGTGGTTGAGTGGTTGAAATCCAAGTATTTAGGGATAAATTAAGTAAATTAAGTAAACTATAGATACTATAGATGGATACTTTATTCATTCCATAGGACAATTAAGGAAATAACTGTCTTTAATAGTGTAGGCTTTTCTAGGCTTTTTTGTTTTATCTTTCTTTCTTTATTGTTATTGCTGTGACCATTAGTAGTAGCTTTCTCCATTGTGAAACACTTTGGGTCAAATGTTGCTTTAAATCTGCCATGAAAATAAATTTGACTTGACTCATCTCAGCCTCCTTACAGAATAATTGGGTCCGTATCAGAATTGATTTCAACTCAAATTCAAGTTCAAACAAACCAGAAAATGACTCCACTGTGTAGGAGCAGGACAATAGATGAGATAGAAGGGTGGATAGGATTTAAAAGGCACTTTTCTAGTTCATATCAACTGGACTTGGTACCATTCAATGTTGTGTCAAATGCTTGTTTTTAGTATGCAAAGAAACACATGAAAAGCAGGGTTTTTTTAAAATCAATGATGTTTTTGTCATCTGATTTTTTTTGCACAATGAAAAAAGCTTGCTGGTGTCACTGATTTAGAGCTGAAAACTCAGACAAGCCACACACACACACACACACACAGACACACACACACACACACACACACAAGGGAACATCTCCTGTTCAGCAGCACTCACAGGCCCAGCTTAATCCATCAGGGCCATGCTTGTCAGACTGACAGCCCCACTCGTCTGCAAAGGGCATCAGATCCCCTGGACACCCCCTTATACACACACACACACACACACACACACACACACACACACACACACACACACACACACACACACACACAAACACACACACATCTTCACTTTGCCCTTTCCCAGTAATCTGCATCTTTGTTGTGGCTAATCTCATCTTCCCATTTTAGCATTTCATCCCTAATATCTTCACTTTCTCCATATTCTTTTTTAATCCCAGGTCTCCTTCGCCTTCTTTTAAACTGGGGATTTTGTGTGGGAGAGAGAGAGATGCAGTCGGGAGACATTACTATAATGCCATAAAAATGAGAGAGGGGGAGAGAGAGAGTGAGAGAGATAGAAAAAGACAGAAAGAGACAAAGAGAAAAAGATAGAGAGAAAGAGAGAAAGAGAAAGACAGAAAGAGACAGAGAGAAAGAGAGAGAAACAGAGAGGGAGAGAGACAGAGAGAAAGAGAGAGACAGAGAGAGACACAGAGGGAGAGAGAGAGAGACAGAAAGAGACAGAGAAAGAGAGAGACAGAGAGAGAGAGAGAGACAGAAAGAGACAGAGAAAGAGAGAGAGAGAGAGAAAGAGACAGAGAGAAAGAGAGAGAGACAGAAAGAGACAGAGACAGAGAAAAGAAAAGACAGAGACTGGCAGGCAGACAGGTGAACAAAGCGAGCTCATGTAACAAGATGAGAGGATGCTGGTGGTGTAAATGTGCGTGTGTCAGTGTGTGTGTGTGTGTGTATGATATTGAGCTGCCTCTTCAAAGCTCTCAGCATAAGATAAGAGAGAGGGCTAGTGGAGATGGATCCATCATCTGGGGAGATTTTCTTTGCACACATGAGACTGAACATTTACTTACACACACACACACACACACACACACACACACACACACACACACACACACAAACATAAACATACACGGAACACTGAAATGTACACAGCCTGAGCAGGTGCACAATTTATCCACACCTGCATGTTTACTGGAGTTAATGCAGACAGACAGGAGCAACGAGATAAAAAAACTCTGTGGTATAAACAACATACAGAAAACACACAAACACACACACAAACTCACACAGTTGTGTGTAGCCATCACACACTCCCAGGGACACATAGGTTTACCATGAACGGCTAATGAAATCTCCACAGAATCCACACTAAGGAGAAATTGACAATCTGCCCATCACATTTGTCAGGAGTGTGGGATCACTGAGTTTACACTACATATCAATACACTTACATATTCCTGTAGTTACAAGAGCAGATGACTACAGTATGTATAGCAACTACTTCTCTCTCACCCTCAAGCAATCCTCACATGCATACCTTTATCAGGATTATTTCCATAAAATATAGAAAAAAAAGTTACACAAATGCAATACGCAACATAACATAATTTCAGACTTCCTTATGAAAGCCTGAAAATTGTATGTTTGAATCTGGCTGCCACCGATGTGCTCTTGAGCAAGGCACTTAACCCTAAGTTGCTCTAGGGGAGACTGGCTCTGAACAATTGATAGTTGACAAATATGTAAGTCGCTTTGGATAAAAGCATCTGCTAAATGCATAAATGTAAATGTAGTTATATGCCACTGTCTCATGGAAGACTAGCGTGTTTCTTTCATAAGGAAGTCTGAAATGATGTTATGTTGCGCGTAATGTAAGTCGCTTTGGATAAAAGGGATGCTGGAAGTAAGAGTGGCAAGGGTGCTGCAGCACTCTTAACTTTCAGGGCAGCAGCAAGTAGACTAAATCTGTTTTAAAGACTTTCATTTCACTTTCCACAGCTGTGACAACAGCATAGCAGGGGAAAAATTATCCACAAGGTATTGTTTTTCATAAATTAGATTTATCTTTTGGATATCCTTTTTGCTGTGAGGTTGTCAGAATTAACGCCTTCCACCATGTTAAAAACAAGTAGTGCATTTAATCACAGGTGACACGATTTTGCATCTTTGTCTTCCGGAAGCTGTGGTATGGGTGTATCTGCTCTTAGGATGTAGGTAAAGGCATGAAATGAAACCAGACAACCACACGCATCCATTGGTGCCACTTGTAACATCCTACGACAGTAAAGAGGTGCAATTCTGTTCTGAAGATTGCTCAAATTTAGGCAAGGGAAATATCTTTCTGGTATAAACTCTCCTTTGTAGCTCAGTCATGAAATGTTTTTTTGCGGAGGCACTTACTTTGAGCTCTTCGGTCATGTTCTCGAAGCGGTAGAGCACTTTGTAGGGTGGGGGAAGAGGAGTGGTGAGGTTGGCGCTGTTAATGAGACGCAGCAGTTTGTCCATGTCACTGATGAGAAGACCACTGCAGTCATCATCACAGGCTGGAGAAGAACACACATACACACGCACACACACACATACACACACACAATTTAAATAGAGTAATGATAGGGTTTAAAAACTATTTTGTGAGTATAACCACAAACATGCTTGTGTGTGTGTGTCTGTGCACACGCCTATGTGTGTGTCAGGCAATGGATCCCTGTCCATCTTTGTTACCAGAAGAGAACACTATAGTGACTGCCTGTCTGTTTTCTCCTTGTGATGACATGTTTTTTGAAACAAGGACTTCCTGTCTCTCCCATGAAAGCAGGAAATCAGCCTGAGGTGTGTGTGTGTGTGTGTATGGAGGGAATATGTATGTGTGTGAAACTACGGTCATGGGTGTTAACGGCTCAATGCCCAACTGTGCCTCAAGCATAGGAAAGAGGTGCACACACACGGCCAGTCAGCCATGCATGCAGTCACACATACACACACACACACACACACACACACCCCATGCAAGGGCAACCATGTCAACAGTCAAGGAGGGACACTGCCTTGGGAGGATGTGTGTGTGTTTAAACAAAGGACATGGTTATGTGCCATGCCGGTACCCTCCTTTGTCATATACACGGGCTTATGCATGCACCCCACACATTTATCTCTCTCTCTCATACACACACACACACACATTTAGTTTCTTCCAACTGAAGGTCGTCAATGTGCCATTCTCCTTTCAATCAGTCAACTGTTGAGAATCTGTGAGTCTCCTCACTCATTGCAAATTAAAGGGACACTAGTAGGGGGAGGTATGTGTGTGCATGTGTGTGTGTGTGTGTGTGTGTGTGTGTGGTTGGTTAGTGGATGGGATGAGAACAGGCGAAAATGAACTCATGCGTGAAATTCAACACAGAGTGTGAAACGGCTTTCGGCAGACCATTATGAATGTTCTACATGCCACAAGCAATTGTGGACAAAATAAATAAATAAATAATTTGAGGACATTTAACCACACACACACACACACACACACACACACACACACACACACACACTCAAAGTTTTTAAGGCACAGCTGAAGCCACAAGCTTGCTGAAGCCATAGGAAATGCGGTGGACTCCACCTGCAATTCAAAAACTCCACGCCCTCTACATCCCCACTTCATGCTGCATTCAGACAGCTGTGTTAAAGTGTCCATTTAGGTGGCTAGTGAGTGACAATGACTTATACCACTGCTTGATCAAATTCCTTATTGTGATGTGCTGTTTAGAACGTGCATTATTTTCAGATAACCGCACACCTATGAAGTAGTTCCATTTTTCTGGCCCCATTACACTTACATATCAATTTGCCCATGTGAAGTTTAAATGAATGTCACGTTAACACAGGGTTATCATTCAGTGGCCTGACCAAAGTTTGCAGCAGAGCAACATGTTTACTTGTGACCGAGATGGATTTGAAGTCTGTTACAGTTATTAATGCATTTGGGAGTATGGGAAACGGTGATCAAACAAAAGCCAAGACAGGATAGAATCTGGGTGCGGAATTTGACAACGCCAGACCGAACAAACAACCAGCTTTTGACCATAGCAACCATCCATTTATAAGTAACAACGGCAGTTTATTCCAGTAAGTTTTCAAAGTGAGTTGATGTGTGGTAGAAAAAAAGAGTTCTAGAAAATGAGCCTGTGTTAGCTATCAAAACATGTAAACTGCAGAGCTACATAGCACAGACGTGGCAGCAGTGGTATAGGCGAGGTACTGAGCTCCACAGCGTGCATATATTGGTGAATTTCTGCTCTGTGTCGAGGCCTTATCACCACTTCAAACGTGCAATGTTTCTGCATGTTTCTGTTCCTGTTGGATAGGCAGTGGTGTTCCTCCAACCCTGCTGTTATCCACAGGTACAGGACAATAGCCACAGACCTCCTGGTTAAAGCACAGTTATCCTTTCACTAGTTTCAACCATTGTTAGCATCCCCTATCCCTTCATGGCTCTCAGTGGGGTTACAGCATGCAGCATCCGCAGTCTCACCTCTGTGGACAAACCTCAGGATTATCAGGCCTCAGACAGGGCTGGGCCAAGATTGGCTAGTCCTGGATTAGGCTATATCAGACTAGAATTTATATGATGAGTACACAAGTCTTTTATGGCTTATGAAACACCAACACCAGACTTCTCACTTTGCATCTCAATGCTTGTTTGTTCATACGGTCCTGGCACATTTACATTTTATGTTTATTAATGTGCACTATCCATGTCAAATAAACCATAAAAAAGTTTTTCTTTTCATTAAAAAAATTTCTCTTTTGAAAGCAATTCAAGAGAAGGCTACTGGTATCTTAATAACAACAGTTCCATCTGGATAGCTTGCTTGAGGATTATGAACATGATTTATATAGAACAGTTTATTTAGTTTTTTGCTCATTATCTATGTTACATATGCATCTGTTTTCATCACCCCACTATCCACTTCACATAAATTATATCTACAGCCTACAATACGATGTATAAAAAGTGAATCCATTATCTATGTTATTCTGCCTCAGATGCTTCATAA
>JAIFZK010000001.1:2810000-2812500 GCA_027481765.1 Tenualosa thibaudeaui | reverse complement strand
TCGAAGGGAGGGAGGGGGGTTATTGCCATCTGTCTAGGTGATACACAAGCGACTTGCTCTGAAGAATGGCGATCGAGGGGTGACACTGCACTCCTATTCTAAGCTCTGGTATGACAACAGTCAGGACAAAAACTCATTTAAAAAATGGCACATTGACCCTAACGAGGGTGAATGTCTGAACAACCTAAACAAGGTCATTATTCAATTAGGTGTTTTACGAGACACCTTATTGAGTGGCACTGGAAATGAATGGCACGCCCAACAAGGGCGCTCACAGAGTGCAGAGTCAGTGTAGCTCACAATGCTGGCAAACATAAAAATGGCTATTTCTTCTGGATGAAATGGAATATGAGCATGTATTGAAATATTAAACTGTTTCAATATTTAGTTGATTTTCTTTTTGTAACCTGTACCACTGAGAGCAGCAAATCCTCCAATTTCTTATCATTGTTCACATCATACAAATACCTGGCTTTTTACTGGCATTATGGATGTGACAAAAAATCACTTTCCATGAAAATGCTTGAAACTAAATGTTTTGACTAACAATCATTCTAAAACGCATGATGTTCGTCTTCAGTTCATGCTACACTTTTCCACCATGTTTCATGAATGTAGGCTTGGTTTTTGTTTAATCTTGCACATAGTTAAGCAGACAAGATATAGACAAGCTGTACCAAAGATATAAGCTCTTTGGCCAAATGAATAACAAATTATGTGAATACCCCAATAGCATGGCATGTTTCACTTTACTTCATCTAGCGCTTTATGCTATTGGAGGCACCAGTGTATGTGTCTGGGTGGCTGATGATACAGAAGTGAGATGATGGGGGAGAGGAGGAGAGGCTCTCACAGGGGTGTGGTATGGGTTTGGACAGGGGCAGCACAGTCATAGGCTGTGGGGGAGACAGATTGATGAATGGCCAGGGAAGAGTGGCTGGTGTGGGAGATGGACTGGGAGGCAGTTCTGGTGGGGGTGGGGGTGGTAATGTGTGTGTGTGTGTGTGTGTGTGTGTGTCTGTGGAGAATGGGGGTTATAGTAATTGTGGTGGTGGTGGTGATGTTTTGGATGGTGTTACCTCACAGGACAGGCCTGAGTAGCCTGGGGGACAGACACACTTCTCAATCTGATGGGCGCGTGGGCTCACAGCAGACGGCCTGCCCTCCTCCGCCACCTCCAGCGAGATCTCTGAGATCCTGAGACAGACCGTGGGAGAGGCAGAGACAGAAAGAGAGGGAGAGGAGAAAAAGACAAGGAGAGAGTGCGAAACACAGGAAGTGGAAGAGATGACTAGTATTCAGCATATACTTTCATCCAAAGTAATTAAGAACTCACAACATTGGGCTCCGAAATCAGAGCCCAGCTGGCCAATTGTGTGACTGTTGATAGACATGACGATGAGTGCAGAAATTCTCCAACAAATATACAAATAAGTAAGTAGCTGAAGTGGACTACAAACAATCTGAGGTACTTTTTCTAATGTCATGGAATAAAGATAGCTAATCATTGTGGGCAAAACTAAGCTACACAGACACAAAAGCAGACTGCCTGTACATATTTATATATATTTTTATATATTCATATTATATATTTAGCACACATTCTCTCTCTCGGTGGCCACAGTGGTGGCTCAGTGATGCCCGTGTGAGTAACATGCTTGCCCTCTTCACGCCTGGCTCACCTGCTGTGCCTCATCATGTTGCCGTGGGAGGCCTTGATGATGACGTACTCCACATAAAACAGCACATTCATGAAGTCCTCACGGCTCATGGGCCTGTTGTCCGCATGCTTCCACTCATGCTAATAGACCAAAAAAATAAAACACTGCATTAACTGCATGCCATCCAATAAATAAACGACTCGCACAGCACTGCAGACATAGCTGCTGCTGTCGCTAAAGTACTATGTGGCACCCCCTGACCCAGCCATTGATTGGGCCGGTCCTCGCAATGGGCAGACCGAGCCTCGAGTTGTTGGGCTTTGATGTGTCAGCACGCTCCACTGGACAAGAAACACACAGCCTGAAAGAAGGAGCAGGAGTGTGTGTGTGTGTGTGTTGGGAGGGAGGGGGTCTTAACACTCACCTCTGTCATGTCAATCTCGTGACGGGTCAGCTGGCCAATCTGGAGGGCCGGTAGGTGGCGGACCATTACCTTGTCCCTGTTGGGCCCGCCCTTGATGAGCACCTGTGGCTCGTAGGAGGTGCTGCCGGTTTCGTCACGTGCCTCAAAGTAGATGGCGTACTTCAGTTTCCCACCGTAGGCCGTGATCTGAGTCAGGAGAGAGCAATGGCGTGAGACAGCAGGGAAGATAGCAGCCGCCGTCCATATTTGACTGATCATCTCTTTTTTCTTTTATCATCCCTACTGCTGAGTTGACACACAAGGCGCCAGTCTGACGAAAGATTTTACAAAACATCAGCATGAACATGAAGAATGTCTGATTGTTTTGTAGAGTTTAGAGAATGAGTGAATTCAGGTGATGTATTTCCCTGAGATT
>JAIFZK010000001.1:2770000-2805000 GCA_027481765.1 Tenualosa thibaudeaui | reverse complement strand
TCTCGCACGACTCACTCTAGTGTGACATTTCTGAGTAATTGCAATAAAAGCCCCCAAAATGCAGGGCCATGCTCTATTACAGCCACATGTCAAGTCTTTCGGGCCAGTCATGTGGTTTAGGCGCCCGATACACATTTCCACCTGCACTTACGCAGAAATAGCTGTTCTTCAAATGTTCACGGTATTATAAATGACCCATGTCATGCATTCAGCACAATGGGAAATGAAAAAACTTTTATAACTACTTTCACCTTTGCGAGGGTATTTTGACCTGAAGTTTTTGGGTAATAACAAGAGAGGGGCCTATGGACATGACATTACCTTGCAGGAGCACTGGCCCGTTCGGTCGGCACAGGCGCACGTGCCGTGCTCGGTGTCGCAGGTGTCAGCCGTGGAGCCGGCTGGGTTGCAGTTGCAGGCAATGCATTGTGGGAAGTCGCGGTGTCCAAGCTTGCACTCGTTGCACTTGAGGCCGGTGAACTGCTCACGACACTGGCAACAGCCCGTATTGATGTTGCACTGTTGGCTCACCGAGCCCACCACGTCACAGTCGCACGGCTAGTGGGACACAGTCAAACAAATAAGTGTGTGAACTGAAGATACTTTTAATCTTTCAATTACAATTCACCATATCCATATTTTCCATAAAATCCATATTTTGTCTAAATACTCCAGACAGCTTTTAAAAACTTATCTTTAAGCAATGAAGTGGAGCACACTGGATCACAGAGCTGTCCTGATGTGTAATAAAGGCTCTAAAAAAAAGACTAGTACCTCTGTGCTCCAGTGTGCTGTACTTCATTGCTTTAAGAGAATTTTTAAAAAGCTGTCTGGAGTATTTAGGCAAGATATTAATTAGCGGCAAGTCATCAGACTAACACACTAGCCCCATTTCCATCATATGTCCAAACAATATAAACTCTTAGGTCAAATTTATTTTGTAGCGACAAAATTGATTAGCGATATCATTCTTGGTCCAGCATGTGCTGTATATCAAAAAATGTTTGATACATATTGTTTTAAATCAAATCATCTTTTTGATGGAAGAAGAGCAACTGTACTCTATGTAAAAGCAGAAAGCCTCCATACCTTACAGCCGGAGTGGATGTCATGGCCCCAGTGGTTGGGGGCACACCGGTCACATCTCTCCCCTATGGTGTTGGGGGGACAGATGCACTGACCCGTATTGGCATCACAGTTATTGCCCACATGAGAACACTGGCAGGCTGCAGAGTGAGAGAGAGTGAGAAAGCAAGAGAGAGGGAGAGAAAGAGAGGGAGAGAGCGATTGAGAGAGAAAAGGGGCCACTTAGGTCACAATCATAGTACCTTGTGGTGTAGTCCCAAACATAAAACGTTAAACAGATATACTAGCTACAGCTACAGTGTAACTATGAGGGGTGATAGAAGGAATTCATTTTTCATTTTACATAATGTAACAAAATGCCACGTGCTATATCCAAACCTATAGTTCCACACTACTGAATATTATAGTATGAATGAAGAGGAAAGCATATTAAACATATTTTTTCCTGTAATTGTATAACTGAGCTTACAGTATGTCTAGTCTATGTGTGTGTGTGTGAGTGTGTGTGTGTTTCTATGATTACTGTGTTTGCGTGGGTGAGTGAGTGAATGACTGAGAGTGTGTTTGTGTGAATGTGTAAGTGTGTAGCATGTACATGGAAGTAGTGAGTGTGTTTGTATGTGTGTATGTTTGTGTATGTTTGTGTGTGTGTGTGTGTTTGTGAGTGTGTGTGTATGTGTCTGTGTGTGTGTGTTTGTGTGTGGTGTGTGTGTGTGTGTGTGTGTGTGTGTATGTATGTGTCTCTGTGTGTGTGTTTGTGTGTGGTGTGTGTGTGTGTGTGTGTCTGTGTGTGTGTGTATGTGTGTATGTGTGTGTGTGTGTGTGTCTCACGTGTGCAGCCGCCCTCCTGGAAGTTGAAGTGACCTGGTTTGCAACGGTCACACTTCTGTCCAATGACACCCGGCTGGCAGCGGCACTGACCGCTCTCGTCACAGTCAAATGACTTGGAGCCGAACGAGTTGCAGTGGCATGGCACACAGCCACGCCCTGAGTCAGGGTGGGTCTCCGGCTATAGGCACAAAAAATTAACAGGGCTAAGAGGGTAAAGGGGCGTGTGCCTGTGTGTGTGTGTGTGAGAGAGAGAGAGAGACAGAGAGAGAGAGAGAAGTGGGAGGGTTACTGAGTTTCTCCAAATGCTTAACATCGTCTAGCATTTCCGCTGGGGAAATCCTTCTCCAAACGGCCAAATAACCTTCTTTGAAAGGTTATATATATAGAGAGAGAGAGAGAGAGAGAGAGAGAGAGATAGGGAGAGAGAGGGAGAAAGGGAGAGAGAGAGAGAGAGGAAGAGAGATGGAGATAGATCCCTCTTGGGGATACCATATTGTTCAAGGATTTTTTGAAATCTCTGAAGTGCCTTAAGCTCCAGGGGTGGTCTGAAGTGTGATTTCTGAGTTAGCCAGATACAGCTGGATAAAGGTGCTGACCTTAAGAAAATATGCTGTTTCAGGTTTTAGATAAGACTAATCTCAGTAATCCCTCCCAATGAAGGAGTCCTCAGATGTAAGCATTTCTCATTCTCCAGAGGACTCTTTCCACTCAGCCTCAGAGAGTATACAGCAAAACTCTTCAGTGCAAAATGTTCCTATACGGGACTTAACTTAACAAGTAATCTTAACAGCTCCTGTTATGACAAATAAGCTCCCACACTGACAACAAGCACTAAGGACAACTTTGTGGAAGAGTGTGAGCTATTATACAGAGCATCCAGGAGCTGCTGGACACAACAAGAGATCTCCACAGAGCAAAGCTCATTCAGTCTTTGCTAATGAAGTTGCAGGCTAACGCTTGTTAACGTGCCTGCTAGTTTTCTTGAGGAGGGTATATGTGCGCCATTGATTCATCAGCCTAATTGCTCTCCAAAGCAAGATCTTAAGCAACAGAGATAAGAGGTCAGCACTGAAAGCATGCAGATTAACACACACACACAGACACACCGTGCATTTGAGTCTTGAATCTTTTTTTTTTGTCCAATGGCATCAAAACCTGTGCGCTAACAAAGAACACCAGCTTTGAAGCAAATTGAAAAAAAAAACTCCAAAAAGCTAAAAAAAAGTTTCTGTCGAATTAAAGTATCTCTCTGGCAAATAACAAAATGCCCATTTTTAGTTGTTAGAACCAGGCAACAAAACTCTGGATAGAAAGCCAGGTGGGAGCGATGACAGAGACAACTGCAAATTGAATAAGAGGTTATTAGTTTTAGAATGACTGCAGGCTCCATGGTGGAATAATATTAAAAGCATCGCTACAGGAATTAAAACACAAGTCTGAAATGTCAGGTCGTGTTCTATGTGTGAATCTATCAGTTACCCAGTGGTTACATGCAGGCTTTAATTGTTCACCCAGTCTAGGCTGGTATGTGGGAAGTATGTGAACACTGGATTCAAAGGCTTGCAGCATCCAAATGATGGTCATTCATTGCTTATATAAAGTGGGAAAATGGGTGGGTAGTGCTACTAATGGATGGAGTATTTCACCTGAGGTCAACTTTTGTCACAAGCAAAACTTTTTAAGATGGTGGCTAAATGTGTTCTCTTTGCTGTAAGTCCAAACCTCAACTTTCTAATGACCCAATCCCCATTCCACTACTCTCTCTCTCAACCTTCTAATGACCCAATCCCCATTCCACTACTCTCTCTCTCAACTTTCTAATGACCCAATCCCCATTCCACTACTCTCTCTCTCTCTCTCTCTCTCAACTTTCTAATGACCCAATCCCCATTCCACTACTCTCTATCTCTCTCTCTCTCAACTTTCTAATGACCCAATCCCCATTCCACTACTCTCTCTCTCTCTCTCTCTCTCTCTCTCTCTCATGCCTTCTTCATTTCCCTTTCAGCCTTCAGTTCATGTCCCTGAGTGAGGAGAGTGACTTTAAACCACTCAACCAAGAACTTTCTCTGGGTCCAAACACTCATGTGGGACGTTGAGAAATGCTATGAACACTGTCCTGCCTATATCCTGTAATAGGGCTTCCCATCAGATGTCTACCATTTATTTCCCATTTTAATCCTAGCAGCAGGAAAGCAATGGTCAAGTAGATAATACGGAGCCAATTATTCTCTCCTCTTCATCTTTTTTCCCTTTGTTGAATAGTGGATGATGCACACACGGTCAACATCTCCAGAACTCAGCTGCTTCAGCTGCTATTTTAGAACCGCCAACATGGCTGTCAGCACAGCTAATAAGTAAATTTACCAATAGGACAGCAATCAATGAAGAGGCAAAGATTACTTTCTGGGCTTTCTGAATGAACAACTTCTTCAGGATACATTTACCACTGGCTTCTTGACAAGAGAGAGTGAGAGCCAAGCATACACAATGACTTATGCACAGATGAATACAGTTCCTCTCAAACTGGGCAAAGTGTAACCAACCAGCAGACACAAACAAATCCATACACACTGAGAGTATGGAATCAGAATCAGAAGTATGTCTTTTCACTTTCATAGCCATATGCAGTTTATCACTCAACTGTTACACGTGTGGCATGACTATTTTTATTTCATTCTGTTCCTGCTGTTACCGTCATTTGAGATAAAGTGAAATATTATATTCTTGTGCTTCACTGTCTGCATTTGTCCCCTGAGTGAGTGGGTATCTGCTCTAGCGTACCAGGCTGTCACTAATCATGGACTGATTCAGTGAGGTCCACGTCAGATGGGATAATGAACAGCATCTTCTGTCAACTTGGAGCTGTATCTGAAGTCAGGCTATTTGCTTGTCTAGTTACAGTGGCCGGTGGATCTTTATGTGAATCATGCTGTCTCTCCCTTGTCTAGTTACAGTTGCTGGTGGATCTTTATGTGAATCATGCCGTCTCTCCCTTGTCTAGTTACAGTTGCTGGTGGATCTTTATGTGAATCATGCTGTCTCTCCCTTGTCTAGTTACAGTTGCTGGTGGATCTTTATGTGAATCATGCTGTCTTTCCCTTGTCTAGTTACAGTTGCTGGTGGATCTTTATGTGAATCATGCCGTCTCTCCCTTGTCTAGTTACAGTTGCTGGTGGATCTTTATGTGAATCATGCTGTCTCTCTCTTGTCTAGTTACAGTGGCTGGTGGATCTTTATGTGAATCATGCTGTCTCTCCCTTGTCTAGTTACAGTTGCTGGTGGATCTTTATGTGAATCATGCTGTCTCTCTCTTGTCTAGTTACAGTGGCTGGTGGATCTTTATGTGAATCATGCTGTCTCTCTCTTGACGCGCATCACTGTACTTGTCTGTACTTTGCACTCATCTGGAAGAAAGGAGGCCGAAGAACATCCAAAATTGCATGCATCACAATGCAACTAGTGATCCCCCAAAACGAAAAGATCTGAGGCAATTATGAAGGTTCATTTTCAACAGAGCGCTACAGAAAACCACGAAACTCCACACCGAAAAAAAAAATCTGAAAATACACACCATGCATTAAAGGCACACTGTTTGTGAAACTACCTTACACACCAGCAAGACATAAAGCTTACAGCATCTCCACTAAACCAAAGCTGTGCAAATACACACACACACACCACGACACACGTTAACGTCGTGCCGTTTGCCTTTACCACCGTAGGACGGTACGCTCCCCTAGGACAGCCACCACGGCGGGGGGGCACTTTCGGCAGGGGCCGCGGTGTTACCCTCCTCTGGTCGGGCACATAGTGGGGCCGTGCCACGTCGCAGTGGTGGCCCACGAAGCCCGGCCGGCAGATGCAGCGGCCCTCGGAATCACAGCGCTCCGACATGGAGCCTCGCCGGTTGCAGCCGCACGCGCGGCACTGACGACTCTCTGGGTCCCACCAGTACTTGGGCTTTGTGCCAAACGCACCACACACACACACACACACGCACATACACACGCACACATACACACATACACATGCACAAATACACACATACACACATGCACACATACACACACATGCTCACATACACACACACACTCAGACATAAACACACACACACACACGTTCCATACACATACACATACACATACGCATACACACACATCAGTCCATTTGTGCATATGTACAGAAACACTTAAATGAGCACTTAAGGCTGCCATTCTCACAAACTGTACCTGCATCCATAATGTAATTCCCTCTCATACACATGAACCCATAGCCATAACATAGATATGGATATAGTTTGCATACACATACTATATAGGAGTCCAAATGTATTCATTTTTTCAGTTTTTGTGATGTGATGAATGTGTGCAAATATCTCACTTTTACATCCTCCTGTGAGTTGTGCTTGAATCTGCGCAATTAAACACGCTTCAGGGGTACTGATTTTCGAGATCAGCTGTGCCTGCATTGTGAAGTGTGTGTAATTTTAATGTTATGGATGTTAGTGCATTTAATCTAATATAAAACTGAGCTTTATAGAGTCATAAAAACAGCTCACCAACTCATGAAATGTTGCTGTAAAAAAAACATTGTAATAACTTCCCCATCAAACTGTAGCCATATAACAAAGCTGTAATTTTATGCCAGTGTGTCAACCCTGATGACTGCTGCCACTGTAGTTGTTGACGCTAATATGCTACTACTGCAGCAAAATTTCTCCGCCACCCACATCAACACTAAATAATTCTCTTAGTACTGTCTCTATCAGCACAGCTGCATACAAACAAATCTTATCATAATTGATTACCATAAATGATCATAAATGATTACCAGTAATTATAAAATTACTGGTACAATTATGTCAACATCTGCCATGTCTACGTGTATTAGGCTACTTGCTGCTTCTAGAACAACTATTGCAACTCCTAATAGCATTGGTGCTAGTGTAGTAGCATCGTGACTGTGTTACACTACCTTTCCTTCTACTAGGGCATGAGCTGTGAATGGGGGCCCCCCTACCAGAGCATGTTAACGAGCTAATTCAATTAGAGACCCGACTCACCATGCATTCATCGCACTTGCGTCCCACCACATGCTGTTTGCACTGGCACTGGCCTGTCTCCTTATCACACACCTCCGACCGTGAGGCATTGGGGTGGCACTGACAAGCTGCACACACACAGACACACACACACGGAGGGACAGGGAGGGACAGATCAATTAAGAGAGAGAGAGAGCAAGAGAGAGAGAGAGTGAGAGGGATAGAGGAACAGAGTTAGAAAAGGGTAGAGGATCAGAGGAAAGAGGCATAAAGACAGTGAGGAGAGGAGGAGACAGAGAGCAGGAGAAAGGAAGAGAAGAGACAAAAAGGGAGGGAGGGAGAAAGGAAAAAGGAGAAACAAGTTAGCTGTAAACATATACAATACATTAAAAAAAACACTTCCTGCACTCATAATTCCACGCCTAGTGGTCAGTGTGTGGTCTGTTAAGTGCCGAGGAGTACTGACAGACAAACATGCTCAGCGGGCAGATCCGAACAGCTTGCCGTCGACAAGTTCCTGACGGCACAGTCAATCGCTTTCATTATTCCTTTTTAAAAAGCCAAACACACACAGCGAGGACACAGATGGTGACGGGCAGGGTTTAAGTTGGAGGGAACGTTGGCATTGTTGCTTACTGCTGTAAGCCCAGCTGTTCTTTGCACCAAGCTTTCAGTCCAATTTCAAACCTGTTCCCTCGATTCGAAAAAACCTGCTCTGAGCCATCACATGAAATTTTGATGAAGTGAACCCGGAGACAAAGGTTGTTAATTTGGGCCGCTATGCACAAGGCTCCGTGTGTGATAAGCTGCAACAGATTTTTGTATGCCAGTGGTGATGCATAAGGTCAGGTTATTAGAGAGTGCTGGAACGGCTTATTTCATTTCCCCTATTCATTTGCCCACAAGGCCCTAGGCACCTCTGGGCACCATTTGCATCTCAGCTGTCCACCTCCCCTCCTCTAACACACATCACCACCTAAATCCATTTCTGCCCCTCTTTTTATTGAGAGGACATTTTCTTGCCGCAGCCAAATGTTGATTATTCTATCTCTACGCTGATTGAGAGAGAGGGAGAAAGTGAGCGAGATAGATAGATAGAGAGAGAGAGAGAAAAAGAGAGAGAGGGGGCAAAAGGGTGAGCAAGTCAGCCCTCGAAGCAGAGTTTTTTAATCACTGCAGAGCTCTCTATTAGACGGCAGCCGATGTGCGACTCTGCTCTCTCAGTTGTCTCCGCTCTCTCTTCGGCTATGCTGCATTCCCCTGCCGTCACAAGGAGGAGGAGGAGGAGGGGGAGGGGGAGCAGAAGGAGAAGGGGAAGGAGGAGGAAGAAGGGAGTGTGCGGACACAAGAGAGTGACCACGGCCAGCCAGGGGCCTATTTGGGATTGAGCCATTTAGTGGGCCGAGGAAGAGAGCTGATTGAATGGGGCCTCCTGTGACCCCACCAACATATCCACAGAGCGAGCCCCACAAAGCACTTGGTAGTGTTTGGACAGAACAGAGCACAGTGTTTTATTATGGTTAGAGACAAACTGGACTCTATAAGATGAGTAATAATTGTTTAATAATTTTTAAAATAAAAAACTGTGGGATTGAAACAGCATGTATCATCTCTTCAAATAAAAAAGGAACAGGCTGACAGAAGCGTAAATGCCACAGAGGTCAGGCACGTAGGATTAATAAAAATATATATATTTTACTTCTCAAGAAACTTCATTATAATTAAATAGTAACTTCTGTTTTTTTATTAGACAGTGAGTAAATGTTAGAGTATTTTTTTATGAGATGAAGGGAAACACTATTTATTTAAAAATATGGCTAAAGAACTGATTGCTTCACATCTGCATTTAGGAAGAAGGCTGTGAATAAAAACAAAGCCATTACATTAATTGAAATGACTGGCATTTTGGTAGACATTTCTAAACTGTTTTTAAACTGTAAACACAATAGTGTTTTGAGGAGTAGACACTACAAAAACATTTTTGTAGTTTTGAAGTTTTGAAATGGGAGGGTAAAGAGAACCCGATGTATACATTTAAATTAATTTTGTGTGCTAAAAGGAACTGTAATCTAAAAGTAAAAAAATGGCATACTAACACACTATGGACACTTCAAATGACATACTAACACACTATGGACACTTCAAATAATTAATTAGTACAACACATTACACACACCATTACTTCTATTGTTACTTTGACCGGTCCGCAAAATCATTCATTAGCTACCTATTTAGTATTTGGACACATAAAAGTATTTTATGTAAACTTCATTAACAGTGTACCACCTTGCTCTTCATAAATGTATTATAAGGCCTTTATAGCTCATAGCTCTCAGTTGAAGGGTGTGAGAAGCCAAGGCTCCTTTAACCCCTGGAGACCTGCTGTGATTGACAGCTAATCAGATGGGGCAGGTTTAGGTTTTAGAACTGAGCACTGTAAGAAGGTTAAAGTAAAACTCTGCACACAGCTACTGTGAGCTAATCTCACCTCTCTCTCTCTCAAACACACACACACCACTCCTTCTCACTTACGCTCGCAGTTCTTAAGCGTGATGGCTTCTCCAAAGAAACCGTCGGCACAGGTCTCACAGGTCGCACCCCCATAACCTTCCCTGCACTTTAGGCAGGTTCCACTCACGGGGTCACAGCTGCGTGAAGCAAAGGGGTCCAGGTTCTCGTTACACTCACATGGTCGGCACAACCCACCCGGCACACCAGGCTGCCCAAAGTAGCCATTGGCACACCTGAGAGCAGGAAGAGGACATATGATGGTCAGATGGTCAAGACTGCTGTGTCTAATCACATTCAAATAGAGTGAATTGACTCAAGTTTACTGTATTCTGCATAACTAATGTAGATGTTGAATGTGTTGCATGTATATCCCGTATACATTATCTATGTAATCTTAGAAATAAAAATATCCAAAAATATCCATAGCCTTAACTCAACTGGTAAGTAAAACAGCTCAATGTCACTACTGATTTTGCAACAAAACAAAACAAACAAGTTCCACAATTATCATTCAAAACACAGACTACTGTCTTATCCATAGCAAGAATTAAGGCAACTATTCTTGCAGTATAATTTACCAGACTTCTTTGACATACACCCAACTACATTATTAGGGATAGCCTATATCAGTCAAGTGCTTGCCAATTCAGATCCCTGTATCACAGTCTGTCATACAGAAGTGCTGGAGCTACAAACAAGCCAATCTGTCTGGTTAAGCTATTTACACTGGGAGTGTTTGTTTGCAATATATGTAAATGCCATATGGGTAGCACTGAGCATGGAGCTCATTCTCCTCTCTGACACACAGGTCCCATAGCCCCTCTAAGGAGCTTGTGCCCTCCTGTGTAAAATGCAAACCAGCCATGTGCCAGTGCATCTCTACTTCAGCTCTGCCGTTAGGAAAACACTTGCTTTGCAATGGGCCAGAATAGAAAATGAGAGAGAGAGAGGAAAGAGAGAGAAAATGAGAGAGAGGGATAGAGAGAAAAGCAAATGAGTTAAAAGATGGAGGAAGAGACATAGACTACATTAGTTTCAGGAACAACTCCGATCAAAACAAAAAGAAGCAATCTGGAAGCATATGAAAACACGGAGACTATCTCTCTTCTCTCTCTGTCTCACTCTTTCACCCTCCCTCTCACCCTCCCTCCGTTCCTCCCTCTCTCTGTGTGCTGCTAACTCCCAAACGCTTATCTGCACTGTCCCTCTCTGCGGCAATATATCTCCCCCAAAACGAGACGTGTTCGACTGATAGAGATATACATGCACGCTTGTAAAAAAACGGCTCCTAGCAGCCTTATCTCCCTTTCGTCCCTCTCTATCTGCATGATAGCGAAACGGTGTGTGTGTGTGTGTGAGAGAGAGAGAGAGAGAGAGAGAGAGAGAGGGAAGAAGAAAGTAATCATTCTGCATCACACTGAGCAGATTCCCCCAGTTGCTGGTGACTTTATTAATTGGATGGGTTATTGCTTCTGACTGTCGAAGGCGATGCGGGGTGAGTTGGCGGCGTGGAACAGCATGCGAGGACGTGCCTGTAATTTTCGTTTTCGAGGCCATTGAGCAAGCAGGGGGTTGGTGGGGTGTGGGTGTGTGTTTGGGAGGGGTGGGGTGGGGGGACTGGGGAATGTGTGCATGTGCATAAGTGTGTGTATGTGTGTGTGCGTGTGTGTGTGGTTGGGGGGGGGGGGGGGGGGGTTGCTTGGCAAGTGCGAATAGCAGATAATGCAGATATCGTGGACCAAACACAAGTCACTCCTAATAGAATGTCAGTGTCTCTTAGCATCCCACCGAGTAGAGGAATAGATTGTAACAAAAAGGAATGATAAAGAGGTAGAAAAGAAGGAAAAAAATAGCCTGATTGGACATGGGGGCCTCGGGGGGTTGGGGCTTGGGGGGGTCGTGGTGCCTGTAGCAGGCCACCTCCGGCGGGAAATACCCAGAACGCTTTCCGAGGCTGGCATGCTTCACTCGTCCTCATCTGCGTCTCTCAGAGATAACGATTCCGGTTACCTGATGCCACTGTGCTCTTAATCTCCCCGCAGGAGGGACGAAGTGAGAGGAAGCAGAATTATCAAGGGAATACAATGCAGAGGGTACAAAGACCAAGGAATGCCCTGGCGGCCAAAACAGGATGGTGGTTTGAGCTTGACTTGACATGAACAGTGTACACAAGAAACTTGTATTTGACTTGAAAGGCCATATGCTGTTTGGAAAAAAAAAATAAATGTGACATTCTTGCCTGAGCTACACCAACCCAACAAGTTGCCTCGTCTCGCCACTTCAAAGTAGTCAATGATTATAAAATCCTTCATCAGTATCTCTGAAAATAAATCACGCTATTCCAGTGGGGCTGCCTGGAAGATATAATGTACCCAGGAGGCAAGTATGAGCTGCAGCCATCAGCGTGACATCATCGCCCACACAGTTGGCCTGTTCCCATCCGAAAACGACACAAAACTATTGAAATGTTTCCTAAAACTGTACACGACAGCTCTTTTATCATCACTCCAGTACCCAGCTAACCTCTCTGGGCCAGTTGCTAACGTTTTGGTTCCTTGCTCTGCTCCACTTCCTCAAAAGGACTATCCTATCCTATCCTAGCCTTTCCGAGGAGGACTATTCTTGCCTCTGGTGCCTCTGATCTGCCTGCCTGCCTGTCTGCACTGGTATTTATACCCTCCTTAGGTCTCTCTTGTGTTCCCAGACGTGGGCAAGAAGGGGGAGAAAGGTCTCCCGTAAACACTGATGGTCGGGGCCAGGTGTTCAGGGTCGCAGGCCTGGCCATGGAGGCTATAAATATCCGGTTGGTGTTGATGACGAGCACATCCCTCCTTCCTCTTCTCACTTTAAAACAGGAAACGTTTAAAAACCTAACTTGGCTCGGCCGAGCCCGGCCTGGCCTGGTGGGGCCCCAATGCGTGCCAGCACTTGAGATTCTGGCATGTGATGATGGGCGACTGGCGGCCAAGCAAAACATGGATGTTCACTTTCCAGCGGTCCTGTTCTGACAGCTGATCCAGCTCTCTGAGAGCAGTGTTTTTTTTTTTTTACTTATTTTTTTACTTTTTTGAAAACTAAGGCTGCCATGTGAAGTGTGCTCTTCTCAAATTTAGTAGCTAAATTTATACTCAAAGTCAAGACAAACAACACTATTTACACAGGGGTCTTGCTGTTCTTCTGCAGCTAATGTGTTTTGCTGTGAGGCGTTGTGCAGGTCAATATCTTTCCACTCCTCCGTCAGTCGATAGCCCAGGTCATGCTGAACGTATGTTCACTCATGAATCTCCTCCACTACCCACACACAGCATTCTGGGCTACCATAGTGTAGGTGGATCCTCTCTCTACCTGTTTTTGTCTTGTTTGTCCGTGAAGAACAGTGTGGAGACAGCTTTTAACACCATGTGCCCTAACAGATTTGGGAACAGCAATCTGGTGATTTGCAAGACGATTATTCATTTGGGGTGGGCAAGGGAGATTTTCGAGAGGTCAGCGACACTGCAATTCGCACTGTTCAGATATAAAATCAGAAAACTTCAGAAAAGCCTGCGCAGTATCTGCAACAAAAAGATCATCTTCGTGATTTATACTGATGTCTTGCACTTGAGGGACGGCATGTACAGAGTGAGCTAGCATAAAAGGTGTCCTTTAAGAATAGACCAATGAGACATACTACATTAAACTAAACTATATGTATGACAGTGATCAGTAGGATTGCTATTTTTGCCGTTCCCCTTTTGTATGCTGACCTGCTAAAGGCCTGGCACTGGGCGTCTGCCAGCCTTTGCTGGGGCGCTGCCAGCCTGTTGTGAGTTTATTACTGATCAACAAGCCGAAGCAGTGCCAGCCCCCCTGATCTCAGCTCCCACACCGACATCACTTCAGGCGACCAGGCGTGTGTGTGTGTGTGTGTGTGTGTGCAATATGTATGTGAGCATGAGTATGTGTGTGTGTGTGTGTGTGTGTGTGTGTGTGTATCACTGATGTCCTTAACAGTCCCTTTCACGGGGGTCTCAGGAGAGGTAGTGATGGATGGGTCCTATTTTGTCCCCAAAATGGGCTGACATCCTGGTCTTATCCACAGAGCCTTACACTCTTTCTCTCTCTGTCTCTCTGCTTCCCTCTCTCTTACCCTCTTTTACTCCATCTTTCTCTCCTCCACTCATTCTCTCCTGCTGTTTATTTCTATCCCCCCTCCCTTTCAACCCTTTAACTCTATCTTTCTTTCTCTCTCTCCCTTTAACTCTCTCTCTCTCTCTTTTTCTCTCTTTCTTCCCCTCCCTCATTATGCCCTTATTCTTTGTCTCTCTTTTTCTCCTCTCCTCTTTTTCTGTCTTTCTCTACCATCCTTCCACACCCTCCCCTCTCTGTGTAGTGTCTGTAAACCCAATACAGGACGTCTGTGTGTGTGTGTGTGTGTGTGTGTGCCCTAACCCTGGTGCCACCACGGGGAAGGCAAAAATGCCCACAGCAGCCCATATCCATCTGTCTGTGGGGGCGGGGGTCATGGCCGGGGGTGGGGGTGGGGGTTTGGGGGCGGTGGTGTCAGTGTGTTTGTCTGTGGAGGGGGGGTGGTGGGGTCTGTGTGTTTCCCTCTTGTGACTCCTGTTTATTTTGGTGGCCAGCTTCAGCTCAGCTTTGGTAGCTTACAGAGAGAACTGGTACTTATGTTCCTCCCTATTCTCTTTCCTACTCTCTCTTTCTATTCCCTACTTCTCTCTCACTCTACCCACCTACCACTCATGTTTCTCCCTTCTCTTTCTCTCTCACTCTCTAATTCTCTTCTGTTCTTTATTCTGTCTCTCTCTCTATTTCTATTATCTCCTTCTTTCTCTCTCTTTTCCCCGCCTTCCTCTTTGCCTCCTCTATGCTGACCACATCAACTAAAGCTCACTCCTCATTTTGAAGCAGCAAGGCAAAGAAAACCAAAAGAACAAAAACAAACCAAAACAAAGAAATGGAAGAACAACAACACAAAGAAACTAATTTGTCTTTGGCACTAATGAAGTTCAGGGACCCTGATGACAAAAGTAGTAGCAGCGCAACTGAGGCGATCAATCTTTTGGGTAACATTCTCCGGGACGGCCTTTTGTTTTTCTGCCTTCACAAATTGGAGATGTGCGGAATGTGAATGCCTCCTATGTGTGTGTGTCTGAGTGTTTGTGTGTGGGTGTGTGCATGTGTGTGTCTGTGTATGTATGTGTGTGTGTGTGTCTGTGTGTATGTATGTGTGTGTGTGTGTGTGTGTATGTGTGAGTGTGCATGCATGTGTGTGTGTGTGTGTGTGTGTGTGTGTGTGTGTGTGTGTGTGTGTGACAGGTGGGCCTGGGATTGTGTGTTGGACAGTGGCTGTAGCCTCAGTTAATCAACCCACAGTCTTTAATCATCAGAGTGTTTCAGAAGTGAGTCCCTGCCATATGGCTACAGTTCTGGGTTTAGTTCTATGGTGGCCCTGCGGTGACAAACCGCACAGACTCTCGCTCAGGCCCGCCTCATGCTACGCATAAAGAATAGCAGAGTCGCCAGAACACGACTAATCTCTTATTGGAGACGCTCTGGTCGTCGCTTCAGAGTTTACGCCGATCAATGACGGACTGCCAATAATGACACGCAGAGCTCGATACAAGAGAGATCCGCTTATAATTACATTCAATTAAACCTAATTTAAGGTTAATCTTTGGAGAATCGACCCAACGGCCTTGCTCTTAGTCTCTGGCGATCCGTTCCATTTATCTCTCTAAAAGGCACAGGAGCAAGACGAGACACAGCACGGCCAAGGGAAGTTTACAGTCAGGCACAATGTAGGCCACCCATCGCACAACATACACACACACACATACACGCTTGAACGCACACACAGAAACAGCGTCGCAAAGATACAGAAAAAATCAACAATGGGAAGAGTCTATACAAGCTGGGTTAATACGCAATCATCAGAACAACACCTCCACTGACGAGTCTTTGTGTTCCAACAAAGCTTCCCCAAAGTGCTGGCCACTTGGAAGAGCCACTTTACACAAACTTTAATCTTATTCTTGTATCTGAAGGAACATCTATTCTCTGTGTGCTTTTAAATTTACAGAACAATTTCAAGGTGGTCTGACAATTTCACTGTATGAACAAGGTAAATCAATGAAAAGATATTTCTTTGGAACACAAGCAAACAAGCAATATTTACAAAGAATCAAGCAATATAGATAGGGAGATGCATAGATAGATAGATAGATAGATAGGTGGATGGATAGATGGATAGACAGACAGGCAGATATATAGCTAGATAGATGTATGGATGATAGATAGATAGATAGATAGATAGACAGATAGATAGATAGACAGATAGATAGACCGATAGATAGATAAACAGATAGATTACCTACACACATACAGATGGTCACACACTATTTGTTTGGTAAAAGCTGAAGTGGAGGCCTCAGCGAGGCTCTGGTTCACTCACCTGTCGCATCGAGCTCCGGTGTATCCCGGCGGGCACTGATCACAAACCAACTCCCCACCAGGGCTTAGCTGGCACGTGGGGCTGAAGCTGATGCGTTTTTGGACCGAGGCGGATGAGAGACAAACACAAACAAAAGAAACAAACACAGCAAAAATGGTTGAGAAACGCATAATAATAAGTCCTGTCATGACTGCGTCCCTCACGCTCTCTGCGACATTTCTGAACTGTGAGATGAGCCGTCAGCCGGGGAAAGGGAGAGAAAGAGAGAGGGGGGGGAGAGAGAGAGAGAGAGAGAGACAGAGCAGAAGGAGGAGGCCATTGGTGGCTCCTCACTCGGCCCAAAGATAGAGCAGCAACTTGGCTAAGAGGGGCAGACCGGGGGAGAGGGGGTGTTGGGTGAGGGCGAGGGGTGAGGGTGAATGGGGTAGGGTTAGGGGGGTGTGGGTCAGGTTCCTGACCACACTGCAATGGAATGACTGGCTGTGGCTATTTACGCCGACACTGGATCCACCATGGGGTGGACAGGGTAATGCGGACAGCCTTTAATAGAGTGTATACGTGTGTGTGTGTGTGTGTGTGTGTGTGTGTGTGTGTATGTCTGCTGGGGTAGTGGGTGAGTATGCATGTGTGAACCTGTAAATGCATGCAGCATGTATGTGTGTTCATTCGAGTGACTGAGTGAGACAGCGATAGAGATGGAGACGGAGAATGTGTGTGCGCTTGTGTCCATCTTTCTTAAGATAACTATTTTGTGATGGAATGTCCAGCTGCTCAAAGCTGAAACAGCCACACACACACACACACACATATACACTGGCCTCGTTTGTCTGGTGTAGGATTAAGCCCATTATCAGCGCTTCGGTGGAGTGATTGTTACGCCCCGACTGTGAAGTCACCCACTGAACTAGCAAACAGCCCAGAAAAGATGACAGAGTGTGCTCATGATGAGTCCCTCATCACACCCCCGTGTATGGGGGCACGAGGCCCAGTTATATTGGCCTGGATTGTAACTAAGAGAGACAAAGGCAAAGGTGTACACAGATTACAGTTGTAATGTAATACCTACAACAAGCCTTAATAGAATAGTTTCCTTGTTTTTTCCCTCCTCTACACTGATTGTAATGTCGCTATAAATAGGCTATATATATAACTTATTTTTGGCTGAGAGCCACAGTTACTAAATGTTTATAAATTATGTTAATTTTGTGGAGGTTAGACAATAAGGCACAATTAGAGTGTCTTGAAAGGCTGGAACGTACTTGTTTGAGGGAATCAGCAGTGGACACGTGCATGGTTGGCAGTCGTTGGGCGTTCCCTGGGTAGCGTCTCCGTAGTAACCAGGGGCACACGTGTCACAATGAGGCCCTGTCGTGTGGTCACGGCAACCCTGCGAAAACAAAGCCACAACACATGGCACCCTCAACGTGTGTGCGCACACACGCACACACATGTAGAGCATGAGTTTCCCGACAAATGGAATGTGTGCTGATACCAGCACAGCAAAAGACCCCAGCGCAGTGCTGTTTCAGTGAAACATTTTCTGCAAACATTTACTAGCGGTGGATATTGCCCTGGCAAATAATTACCTTCTACTGTAATACTGATTCTTTCATGACATCATAAACATCCATGCATCCGCCCTGACGATGCATAGGCTGCATTGCACCGATTGAGCGTTCAATTAAAATAATTTGATAGAAAACCCCAGGCTCGCCGCCTTTGCCTTGGCTCCCAAAACGTCTGACAAAGACAATTCATCAGGTAATTGGGAGCAACTTTGCACAGGCAGCATTGCCAATTTAAACGTAATGCATTCTCACCCACCACCCCCACCCACCACGACAACCCCACACCACACCACCACCCCACCCCTCCCCAACACTTCTTCCTCTCTTGCTGTTGGTCTTGGCTCAGGGGGTGGTGGATGTCCAGCTAATGAAATGAAGGTGGTGGGTAGTGGAGGTGGTGGTGGTGGTGGTGAGGTGGGGGTGTTTTATTAAGGTTGCATGCCTCGTCAGGCCTGATAAAGCCTAAAAGCTCTTGAGTCAATTACAGATGTCCACTCTGCATAATCATCTGCAGCACACACAAGATTTCTTGATTATGGAGTGAGTGTATCTCTCTCTCTCACTCTCTGTGTATGTGTGTGCATGTGTGTGTGTTTGTGATGGAAGGGTTATTTACAGACGTAGATGTAATTAAAAGGTAGTTGTGTGTGTGTGTGTGTGTGTAGTTGTGAGGAGGGAACCTGTGTGTTCAGATGTTCTTTTGCTCATGTGTGTGTGTGTGTGTGCGTGTATGTATCTATGTGTGTGTGTGTGTGTGTGTGTATGTGTGTGTGCGCGTGTGTATGTATGTATGTGTGTGTATGTGTGTGTGTGTATGTGTATGTGTGTGTGTGTGTGTGTGTGCGTGCGTGTATGTATGTATGTGTGTGTGTGTGCGTGTATGTATGTATGTGTGTGTGTGTGTGTGTGTGTGCGTGTGTGTGTGCGTGTTTGTGTGTGTGTGTGTGTGTGTGTGTGTATTGCACGCATCTCTATGTGTGCACTCATTACAAGCTGGTGGTCAGTGACGACATCGCTAATCTATAACCCCCAATCAATTCTCCTAATCTACTGCTAAATGCCCCAGAACCAATCTGTGGGCAAACCATCAATTCCACATAGCCAAACACACACACACACAGACACACACAAAAACACAGGCCACGTGAGAAATGAGTTGTGAGGAAAGAGTTGCATGAAACACAACGGTAGAATATAGTTCGTCTGTGCGGCACGGAGACATTGCTGATGCTTACGGCTCCTGGTTTTTGTCTGAGGGCAGCGCTGACTCGTGCTGTTACTGACGGGTGAGAAAGGTCATCCCCATGGCCAAACACATGGAGACAGGCAGAGAGAGAGAGGGAGAGAGAGAAGGAGAGAAGGGAAGAGAACGAAAGAGAGGGAGAAAGAAGTGTGAAAGAGAGAGAGTGAGGTGAGAGCGAGAAAAGAGAGAGAGAGTGTGTGAGTGAAAGAGAAAAGAGAGAGTGGGCAGCTGGGGCTGTGTGTTGGCGAGAGTCGACATGTCTGACCCCAGGCTAAGCCTGACAGGCGGGAATAAGAGAGAACAAGAGTGAAAAAGAGAGAAGGGTGTGTGTGTGTGTGTGTGTGTGTGTGTGTGTGTTGTGAAAGAGAAAGAGAGAGAGAGAAAGATGGTGGAGAGTGTGTGTGTGGGTGAAAGCATGTGTGTGTGAAAAAGAGAGAGAGAAAGAGAGAAGAGAGTGAAAGAGAAGGAGAGAGAGAGTGTGTGTGTGTGTGTGTCAGGGAGAGGAGTCATGGACTGTCAGAAGATTCGGATGAACAGCGAGGCAGGGAGACCCCCGAGGGTATGTTACTGCCCATCACACCCTAAAACTGATCTCAGCACAGTACGAGGTGCCTAATGTGTTACTAAAGCAGACATGCTGTTTCAGATAGATGGCTGCTGTAAGGTTATTAGTCTAACTTGTAAACAAGCCTGCGGAATACATACTGCATATATCGTAGTATAAGTTTAGTACTGTATATATCATGGTATAGTATAGTATAGTATGGTATAGTTTCTTTATTCCTTTGATTTGTTGTCTGTAACATTTATTTTACTCCTAGGTAAATTGGACTAAGCAGACACTGTAAGACACAGATAGAGAGACAAAGAGTAAAAGAGTGAAAGAGAGAGAGAGTGAAAGAGAGACAGAGAGAGAGATCCAAAGCTCAGCTGTGGTTTCTGTAAGGTGATACCAGACAGCAGGTGTGGACAGGGTGAGGAAGTTGGACACTCAGTGAGAATGATAGACAAAGCCCCGCACCATTAGCACCCAACACAACACTACCCCTTAACTCGTACTGAGAGCCACAGGCAGCCCACAACACTGCCACCCCGTCTCATCTGTATCCCCCATTCCTTTCCTTATAGCCCCTCACAGCTTTCACCACACTGACAAAATGGTTTCATCCCTCTTAGCCCCCTATTTATTAAGTAAACGTCTATGTTACCATAGAAGTTCACCATCACCAAAAAGATTCTTTGGGTGGAAAAGGAAAAAGTGTAAAGAAAATAGGTAGTTTGGTTAGGTGAATGATATAAACTTAAAATTTATTTAAAGGTACACCAGACAACATTTTATGTTGTTTTGAGGTTAATTTACCAGTTTTGTAGTCACTTTGATGGTTAAATGGCTCATTATGGGGTGAATGGAGTCTTCCTTGGATTCCCCTGGTGTTGTTTTGCACAGTTACTGGTTTATTAACCTTGTCACTCAACATAACTCTTCAAAAAGTATCATTGGCGACTGTTGGGGAAACTCCATAGGTAAAGAAACCAGCAGGATTGCTTGGTATGCCTTCAGTGATTAATGTCGAGAATTGTTACATCCCCAATATAAACAGTCCTAAGTCCATTGTTTCTGTGCTCCCACTTACCAAACATACTCCGGTGATGACATCACATTCAGATGCGTGCCCATAGCAGAGACATGGTTCACAGCTGCCTTCAAAGACAGTGCCGTTAACCCTCCGATAGCCAGACAAACACCCCTGCACACAACAGAAACATAACAATTGATTTCCGAGCCCATCAAACGAAACAAGCAGACATGTTTTGACAGATTAATGGCTCAAATTAGTTGATTAGTGAGACGAAATGCTGCAAACACGTCACTTCAGTCGCTGAGTCTTTGTGATTAGTAATTGAATCAAAGAATAACAAGGCTGTTTTTAGTACAGGATGTGTACTCTGAGGTTTAATCCATAGATACTGGATAGATAGTGTGGTCTGCTGGCATGTTCCCTGCAAAAGGAGGTCTTATAGAGGTGACTCCTCCTCAGAGTAAATCCTCATGTTTTGTTATGATCTTTGATGCTGCATAACTTCTAAACCTAACTCTGCTCAACTTCACTCAGTCACTTGCATTTTATTAATTTTAATCACTGACTACACTTTGACAAGACAGAAGCAACTGCTAAAAGAACAGTTTTGCTTTAAGCTTCGTGAATTAGATAAAGAGGAAACAAATCCGTTCTTTAAACCACTCTGCTCTTTAAGCGTTGCATGTGGGGAGGGCATATTATAAGCACTCTTGACCAAGGACATGCTTAACTTGCTACTTAATTTGAACATTTCTCACCTGGAGTGAAAATAATGCAAAGAAGCCAGTGCACTTCAATGCACTAGCAGATGTGAAGTAAAAGACCAGCATGCTTCCGCTCAAACACACACACACACACACACTTTTCTGGAAATGTGAAAACTGGAGCGAAGGGGGTGGGGGGTGGGGAACGATGCGTATATAATGACCGTACCAATAAACATCACACTCAGTTTTTTTGCAGCACACTGCAGATTTTCTCCACTGACCTTGTCATTACCAAAGTGTGTTACCTTATCAAGCTGCCGAGAGGGGGGATGGGAGGGGGGGTCGGGGGGCAGGCAGAGAAAGAGCAGAAAAGCAGAGGGAACAAGAGGCGAAAAGAGGAGAGAAGTGATGAGTTTGCAAATCAGGCTTTAAAGCCAGAAACAAGCCATCATTATCACCAAAGAACAGATGCAAGGCCATCAGTATGCAGTAAAGCAAGGCAACCCAAGTTTATTTATATAGCACATTTGATCCACAGAAGGAATTCAATGTTTTTTTCATAAGCAAAAGCAAAGAAAATGGAAGAGAACAGAGAATAATGCCAAGTAAAAAGAGACAGAACAAAGACAATTTGGTGCACCTGTAAAGCAATAAAGCAAAAAAAGTTTTTCAAATATTTTCCAAATAAATTAAAAGCTGGTCAGTTAAAAAGTGTGGTAGGGTCACTGCATGTCAGCTCAGATACCAAAGGTAATTCCTACACAGTTTCAAGCGATCCTGAGGTGATCGAGCAACCAGTCTCCCCTAATCTCGCACATGCACACATGCAGGATGCCAAATGTATCAGGTTAAAGTAGTAGTTTGCTTTGCAAGACAGCAAAAAGAACCGCTACTTTTTACACATTTCTACCAGTAAGCTTAGGGTATCAACACAATTTTACAGACTAAATGAGTAAAATGAAGCTTGCTGATCAACCACTATATATATATATATATATATATATCAACCACTCATTTTGTGATAGCCATAGTTATTTTAGGCAAATCAACCGTGATAAATGCTGCTGCTTTACGGGTCTTTTCAAAGTTTTCAACCCCCCTGACCTCACTTCAACTGTTCCAAAGCCGTCCTCTTTCTCAGAACTCCCAGCTTTTGCTGCACTGCAGGCTGAGAATTCCAAGAAAAATGCACGGCCATATTTCTAGAACCGCGGCTAGATTAAACACGTCCTGCGCAACAATGACAACTCTAAAAACCTAGGTCCAAAGTGAAATACAACCATTGATATTTGTTGATAAACTGTTGCCCTGCTAAACTGTTGACATGGGCGAAATCTTTATAAGCAAGACATTTGACATGAGTGATGAGGTCTGCCTTGGATGCTGCAGCACCTAGAGTAAAGGTCAGGCTATTGAAGGGGGAGGTATTAGCTCTCTCTCTCTGCGTTGTCACTTTTCTGAGTGTTTTTTTGTTGAGGGGAGGAAGATGAGCTGAACGAAAACACACACAAACACACACACATACACGCACATACACACAGGATACAGGCACACACACACACACACCCAAAAGTCCAATTTCCTTGACTCAACACTAACAAACACACACAACGTCCCTGTTCACTTCACATGCACACAAGCTTGTACACGTATCCAACCAGTGCGAACACACACACACACACACACACACACACACACACACACACACACACACACACACACACACACATAATCATCCTCCCTCAGGTTTTTTATGGGGAACCGATGATAGCCAAGCCTTCTATTTCATTTTCGAGGTGGCAAGCACCTGAACATCTGCTAGTGTCAGCATAAAAGCCAGAGCTCAGAAATCAATAGCCATGGCCATTTTAATGCAGGAGACACTTTGAGAGGAGTGTGCCGAGCTCTGTTATAGCACATCATTCTCACCTCCAACCTCCCATTGTGTGTGTGTGTGTGTGTGTGTCTGTGTGTGTGTGTGTCCAAGAAACCCAAGCAGGCACACATAGTGTACCCACACAGACACAAAGATACTGGCATTAATATACTCACAGTCATTACAGACAGACGGAAAAACACACACACACACACACACACACACGCTGCACACGCACACACACACACACACACACACACACACACACCCTCAGACTCTCACCTCGCAGGAGTTTCCGCTGTAGCCGTGGGGACAGTGGCACATCTCCACCGCAGTGGCTCTCACCTCCCCCACAGCCGACTCACTGGCCTCCTCCAGAGACACAGAGCTCAACCTGAGGAGGTGACAGAGGAGGAAAGGAGAGGAGGACAGGGGAGAGGAGGAGGAGAGGAGAAGAGAGATTCAGAAACAAATGAGAAGAGGGGAAGAGAGGAGAGGAGAGATGAATATGACATAAAAAAGAAAAGTAAGATTAGAACATAAGATAATAAGAGGGAAAAGAAAGGATGAGAGGAGAAGACAGAAAAGGAGAGAAGGGGAGAAAAGAGAGGAGTGGACAGGAGAGGACAGGAGAAGAGAGGTAGGACAGGGAAATGAGAATAAGAGGATAAAAAGAGGATTAAACAGATTAAACAGAAAAAAGAAGGGAAAGAAAGAAGTAGAGGAGAAGTGCAGAGAGACCAAGAAAAACAAGATGAATGAAGAGATATATTAGAGAAGAGGACAGACAGAAGGGTTATGAGTTAGAGAGCACAGGAAACCTCAAGCTTCGTAATCACAGTTAGAGTGGCATAAAGGACTACACAGTGAGTCAGAGAATGATTGACAGCATGACTGACTGAATGACTGATTGAGGAAATGACTGATTTATTAACAGCTACCTGATGATGTGGGCTAGAGTGTGTGGCTGAGGGAGAGTGTGTGACTATGAGTGGGGGAGAGTGTATGTGTGTGCGTATGTTTGTGTGAGCAGGAGATAGAGTGAATGAGTGTGTGAGAGAGGGAGAGAAAGAGAGAGAGAGGTGCATAACAGAGGGTGAGAGTGAGTGAGTGTGAGAGCAGTGTGTGAGTTAACCTGTAGATGGCGCCTTCATCATCGCAGTAGGTGGCCCGGAGCAGCAGTCGGCTCATGCTGCCCAGCACGGCCATGAAGTCCCTCCTGCTGACAGGCTGCGCTGTGTCACGGTGCCGGAAGTTCTCAGGCCACATTGGCAGGCGTTTGGTGCTCTCGGCATACGGGTAGACCGCCTGACCGAACAACGCATCCATCAGAACCATACCGTTACCCTGCAAACAGAGATGAGATGTCAGAACTCCTTTGTCTGCACTTATCCTATCTTGTTTCTCCCTTCCTTTCTTTTTCCTTTTTTTCTCCTTTGTTTCTTTTTTTCTGTGCATCGCTTCCATTCTTATACCATCTCTTTCTCCATTCTCTATCTCCCCTCTCTCTTTGTCTTTCACTCCAGTCCTCCGCCTGACAGACGGCGAGACAGCAAGCATGTTGACGGCTTTTAATCGCCGGCTGTCACAGCTGTGACGCAGCTGATGGAGAGTCAGTGTAAGAAAGTGATGGAACTGATTTGGGCTGGGCTCAACAAAGTCAGATGAAAGTGGAGACATTCAGATCTCCTTTTTCATTTGGAATCTGACAAGATAAAGCACTGGGTGGTGGCTTAGTTCTTGTCTGTGTGTGTGGGGTGGGCATCAATACATCAAAAAGAATTATGTGTTTGTGTGTGTTTGTCTGAGTGTGTGTGTGTGTGTAGGTACAGTATATGTGTGATGAGTGTGTGTGTGTGTGTGTCTGTGTGTGGTGTGTATGTGATGTGTGTATGTGTGTGTGTGATGTGTGTGTACATGTGTGTGTGTATGTGAGTGTGTGAGTGTGTGATGTGTGTGCGCGTGTGTGTGTGTGTGTGAGAGAGAGAGAGAAAGAGAGAGAGAGACCAAGAGGGGAAAGATTAAAAGAGTAGGTAGAAGGTAGAAAAACTGAAGGGTTGTGAGTAAAGGGCAGTGACATAGTAAGAAACAGTAGACATGTGACCCATGAGAGAGACCGACACTGCTTGAGTGAGGGAGGGACAGAAAGAAAGAGAGAGAGAGACATACAGAATAAGAGAGAGACTGATTAAGAGTACATGTACCTTAGGACTGCCTCTGAGCATGCCTTGATGGATAGATTGTAACAGCAGGTACACCTCAAAACCAAGAGAAAGCCTCTCTCTTTCCCCCTCTCCCTCCCTCAAACAGAAAAAGTAGAAGCTTGAGCGCGAGGCAGGTATCCCAGAAGGCACCAGGGCTGTGTTTTTCATCCTGCACATTTACTCTGTGTCGCAGCTACTGCCGGGGAATTACACTTTATAGGTGTCGGATACTTTATTTGCTCTGACTTAATGGAGTGTACACATGCAAAACAGGGTTTAATTATCAATACTGACCTGCCATATACGCCCAGTCACTGCACTACTATCCAGGTGTGTGTGTGTGTGTGTGGGGGGGGGTGTATGTGTGTATGTGTATGTGTATGTGGGTGTGTGTGTGTATGCAGGTATGTGTGTGTGTGTGGTGGTGGAATTGGGGATGTAGAGCACTGAGCACGTCCCTCCCTGTGACGGCTCAATAAAAAAAGCCTGTCCAAAAACGCGGCAGGGTGTGATGTTAATGAAGGGTGCCCTCTGCCAGGCTGTACACCAACACACTTGCTGACATGAGAACCAATCACAGCTCACATCTGCACTCTTGTGAATAAAGACACAAGTACAGTATATGCTTGTACACTACTGTACGCTCTAGAGTGTGTGTTGGGTGAGGCAGTAGCTAAATTGCTTTTGTTAAGAAGTGTTTGAAATAGCACCTGAGTTCCCACAAGTGTATATATGCAAGATCAGTGACAGGGCTGTGTTTGATTTAAAAAAAAGCAGGACTCTCAGTGGATATTTTTCCCCCCTGTTGAAACTGAAACGGGCGCCAGGTTTCTTTAGTCAGGCTTCTTTTGAAAGATTCCAATGCTGTTTCATCTGCAGCCAAGGGAATATATCAATGGCCTGTCGCATCGAATTTGAATGGCTTTGCATGAAACCACCGGTGAGCCCGGCCCTCCGCTCCACGTTAAACACTCGAGGGGAGTAAAGGAAAACGGTCCCTCTGGATGGATCTCGTGCATGGATAATTGCCAGCAGGCGATCGAGGCCATTTGATACTACGGGACAAGGATGAAAGCGGCAGCAGAGGTAAACAGCGCCGGAGAAGAACCAAAGAAAAAAAAGGAACGTTAATGAACGAAAGCACCCAGAGGTGTTGTCATGTAAGGAACATGGAGTACATAAAAAAAGAACTAGAATGTGTGTCATGCCAAGGTCAGGAGAGCATCCCTCTCTCAGATGATTAACGGCTCTCGACGAAGCGTCTTAATTGATTTGCGTGCAGCGATCGCAAAGCTGAACGAATGACAATAAAACATGAAGTGGTCTCTTGGAGCTGTTTTATCGACTGTTTCATGACTAACGGGCAGAAACTGAGAAAGCTCTTTGCAGACGGGGGGTTGCGGCGGCGGCGGCTGCGGCGTGTGATTGGGCAGTCGCGACCAAGAGGAGTCGGCGGTGATGGGATCTTTAAAATCAATGGACCGACGATTGATCTGAAAATGTGCTGATGGCCACAAGGCAGAGAGAAAGACCATGCGATCATTACGTCGGCTATGTGGAGGCGCATATAAAAACGATGAAGGCCTACAGGAAAAGAAAGTGCGTCCTTTCTGACAGCGTGCCGTGTCTATGGCATTCCGCATACTGAGCTGCCGCCTCGGCAAAAACACAAAAGCAGTCAAAGTAGAAAAGTAAAAGTTTGGCATTGATAAAAGCTCTAAGCTAGTGCAGCAAGGACAAACGAGGCATGCTATCACCACTGTCAGACAGTTGGCAAGTGCCTATTATACACTAAGTCAGCACTCGCAGTCATAACCTGCTGAGGAAAGGTAGTGCAAAGTTACCATTACAAAAAAGGAAAAAAAAAACTAATTATTATGATTACATTTCATAATTTGATTTATATATAATATATTAATTCCCAAATTACATTCAAATTAGTGTTAATTAATTAATTCCTAAATTAAATGAAATTAAGTAATGTTACAACTAGTAACTACAAATTAACAAAACAATACATGAATTGCTGAAGCCCACAGAGTGTATTTTGAGTAACTGATTTGATACAAAAAATTTGGTGTGCTGGGGCATGTAACAGACTGAAATGGAGGAAGGATTTTTTTTATATCGGGCTTCAGTCTTTGAACAACTAGGCTTTGAAGTGGTAACATGATGGAATGTCCAAAGTGCAGGGAAAACAAGAGAGACACACATGACCGAAATCTCTGGCCTCAGACTGCACTAATCAAATCCAGATACAGTCCTGATGAAAACGATAATCAGACACACTCAAACAGACAGACTCACTCACACACAGACACACACAGCTGTGGTTGCAGTCCATACCAGACACAGATCATGCTGTCCAGACAGTCCAACAGTGCAGACTGTCTCAAACTCATGTCACGACAGCAAACCACATGCAGAACATATGAAAACAACTTCATATAGTGTCCATTCAAGCCTTATTTCCAATAAAATGAACTGAATCTGAGACCTGAGTTTACAGCACCAAGTACAATAATAAAATTCTTATTACAATCAAATGTATATCAGCAAAAACATGTTGGACTTGCAAAGAGAAAACACAATGGGAGCAGTATCAGTGCTGACAATAGAATGGTTCACACTACACAGATCACTGCCTTTTCACATCGTAATGTCATAGGATGCCACCTTTCCAATGAGGTACTTTGTCAAATGTGCCCTTAATCAACAGGTGCATCGCACAAATGGAAATGTCATGTCTTGGTGAGGCGGCAAAGCCAGAAAACCATGACGGCCCATCTGCAAAGAGACGGGTTACAGAATGTCACAATGCTGAACAAATGGTGTTTTGGGCAGGGGGTGGGGAGGGTCGTGACCATAAAAGCCATGCATCACCTGCTAGCTCCTGGTTAGGTCTTCAAGTAATTCAAGAGCTTTGCAGAGACAAAATGGCATCACACTCATACACACACATTATGATGAATGGTCACTGCAATACAACATTAACAAAGACAGGCATGCAGGTGTTCATCAGTACACACAAGTGAGAGAGAAGATCTCCATACTTTTTGCTGGGCACTCTGCCAGAGGACTTGAAAGTAAAATAACATTACACTACTCTTGCTGGGCAACAAAGAAGGCTTCAGTAGGCAGGGTACATACCTCAATGATAACATCAGGGCCGGTGAAGATGCGCACAACTTTATCTCTTCTCTGTGTGTCGTACGAGACGCTGTAGACCAGACTGCCTCCATATGCTGAGAGCTGTACGTAACATAAAACATACAAAGTACAGCATGGATGACGTTTTTCATTTGCTGTTTCCAAAATGGTATACTGCTCTACATTGCATACAACAGGAGCTGGGAGATGTCAACAGAATGTCTGCTCATCTGACCATATTGTGCACACACACAAAAATTACCTATTTAGGAAAATTAGCACACAATTTCTGAATATAGAAAAACATAAAAAGATCTAGCAGTTGTTCATCCTTGGTCACATGCAGTATGTGTTACAGCAGTACACCATTTCAGAAATGGCAACTGGCTCTCTCTGCATTTAAACAATCTTTTTCTACCTTGACTAGTCTGCATAAGCCAGAGGAACACTTCCAGTTCTGCTCTTTCCCCATCTCTGATAGCAGCCAGAGATACAGGCAAAGACTGGAGACTTTATCATACACATCACTGCTAGAAGCCAAGACATGATGTTAACATGACCATATGGATGCCTGATGGCACATCTGTTGAAAAGTGATTGCTTTAAACACATAAGGACGACTATTAGCATACAGTAGCCCTAATAACATCAATGCTGTGCTTAAATTACAGTTTTAGTTTTACAGTTCACAGTTAGATCATGAAGCAGGCTGAATTGTCTACTGTCTTTGTCATAATCTCATTAGCATGTTTCTTGCCATTACTTTCCATTCTTGCATCCATCAGACAATGATGGCTTTAGACAATGACGGCTTCAACTGCCTCTTTCTTCACAGAGTGTGTGCTTTAGTGTATTATGATGTGAAGATCATGCACATGCACAAATATTCGTGCACACACACAGACACACACAAACACACACACGAATACACACACATACACGCAAGCTCCTCCATGTCATAATCTGTATGGTACATTGTTGATGTACATTGTACGTCTTCTTCAACCCACTTCCATTCACTTGCATGACACGAGTCACTACACGTGTCCAACTCAAACATTGAGCTCCTCACTATGTCTCCATAACAACCCTACATGTCTCTTTCATGAATTCAAGCAAAAAAACAATCTGCAGATAATAGCGTCTCCTGATGGGTGTGACTAACTGCTTGGGCCGAGCTATCAGCTCAGCTAACTCTACCGCCATTCAATGCAATTCAATTCAATTCAGTTTTATTTATACAGTGCCTTTAACAATCGTATTGTCTCATGGCGCTTCACAGAAGGATCACCCAGAAGCAACAGGAGCAAGGGAAAACTCCCTTATGACCACCGCCATGACAACCTCTTTACACATATTAATTCAATCACCAAAAACAATGCTCGGACACTTCACCGAAGGGCCGCCGAACAAAAATGGGTGAAGTGCATTGTAGGTGGAGGCGCAGTGACCTGGCGTGAGCTGGTTAGCAAGGGATAATCAAATTGTTTACAGCGTTAAAAGCCTGTTCATTACAACAGCCCACATTAAATCAAGCAGACACAGCTGACTGTTAGCAGATGCATACAGGGAGCATTAGCTCTCAGTGGTGAGGGGAGATAGTGGTGGTGGTGGCGGTGGTGTGTTATGTTCATGGTTAAACACAGGGTTGTCTTATGCATCTCAGGTGGACAAACTACATTACTATGGAGAGATACGGTATGGGGTGTGGGAGGAGGCTTGTGGCTTTACCAGTGAAAGTGAAAAAAGGACATGGTGTGTGTGTGTTTTTTTTTTTTTTTGGGGGGGGCGGAACAAACCAACCATCACCCCGGGCCGAGGAGGAACAGGAAATGAACAACAGACTTCACCACGGGGTCTCACAAGACCTGCCTTTAAGGACACCAGTCCTCGGACACACACACACATACACAACACAAGCTTTATCTCACACTCACTGACACACACACACACACACAAGACAAATACACACAATAAGTCTTTCTCTTTCCTTGTTGCTACCACCCTCTCTGCTCTGCTTGCGAATGGGATTCAAAGACCTCCCAAAATACTAACACACACACATGCACACACACATACACACACACGCACACACATACAAACACACACACACATACTTTCACTCCGGAGGCCATTGAGTTCTCACATCTGTCTCCCTTTCCTCGCCCTTGGGGTCTGTTTAATTGTGCACATTCTCTTTTATATCCAGGGGGCATCGGTGCATTGCTTTCTTACCAGCCCACCCACAAGTAGGTTAAATCCACAAAAGGAGACCCCCTCTTCCCACCCCCCCCACCTCCCCAAGCCCTCCAAAAAAAAATTTAGGTCTCTATTTGTTTGTGTAAACTTCTCTGTGTGCTATGTCCTGTTCAAAAAAACACTCTTCCTAACACACAGCAGGATACAACACACAAACGCCACATATTCATGAACAAACACACACACTACACATTCACTCCTGCGTGGGTGCGTGCAGGCACACATGCACACCCACACATACACACACAAACATACACATACACACGCACATGCACACCACATATTCATGAACAAACACACACACTACACATACTGCTCTGCACTCATGCACAAACACATGTATAAACACACACAAAACACACACATCTGGGTTTACTAAATAACTTGTCTGTTTGATATCATCAAGGGGATTACTGTATATGGGACTAAGGCAGTCAGTCGGTCGGGTCCGAGGCCTAGGCTAGGGCCGCAGGGAGCAGAGAGGCCCCCACTGGAATTGAGGGCAGGCTTTAGATAATAGATCCCACATGTGGGTGTGTGTGTGTGTGTGTGTGTGTGCGCGCAGACCGACCGGGTTACCAGCCCTCCACTCTCATCACTGCTGAGTCAGTCCACTAGAGTCTAATGACGGATGATGGCTCATTTCGAATAATCCATCAAGTGTTCTCGAGTTCGGAAATTATGTTTTTTACATCGGAGGATTCTGTTAGTTTGATTTGGCAAATGGCACAGGAAGGTAATTTTGAAGCATTAACTGCAAAATGATGAAATAAAGTAATGATAAAGTAATGATAGTAATGATAGAAATGATGATGAAATCCAAAAAAAGACATAAAACCTGAATCAATTTGATAAATTTAAAAATATATATAATAATTTCATATGATTTCTCATTTGAATGGCATGAAACCTTGCAACACATCCTTTTTTTAATCAATCTATACTTCATAGAAAAGAAAGTAGTAGTCACATAGAGTAGTGCGTATGCATACAATGTCTATACTTCATAGAAAAGAAAGTAGTAGTCACATAGAGTAGTGCGTATGCATACAATGTCTATACTTCATAGAAAAGAAAGTATTAGTCACATAGAGTAGTGAGTATGCATACAATGTCTATACTTCATAGAAAAGAAAGTAGTAGTCACATAGAGTAGTGCGTATGCATACAATGTCTATACTTCATAGAAAAGAAAGTAGTAGTCACATAGAGTAGTGCGTATGCATACAATGTCTATACTTCATAGAAAAGAAAGTAGTAGTCACATAGAGTAGTGCGTATGCATACAATGTCTATACTTCATAGAAACTACTAGTAGGATAGAGTAGTACGTATGCATACAACGGAGAGACAGAATCTTATGGTAACTACAGGTTCTTTAAAAGTGCTATATGTGGTAGTTTTTGGCATCCAAAAATGATCTTGGTGAATACATAACTGTATTGTGTAGTGTTGTTTAAATATCTCCAGAAGTTAGCGAGCAAGTTAACAAGTGCTAAGCGGCTCCTTTATATTTCATTCTACCAATGAAAGTGAAAAGCTGCATTCGAGGTGTCATTCGAGTATTCCGTTAAAAATGCCTCAAACTGAAGCAGCTTTAAAGACCCAAGACACCTAAACCCTCATTAAATAATCACAGAGAAGCAGGTTTAAAGACCCAAGACACCTAAACCCTCATTAAACAATCACAGAGAAGCAGCTCTGGTCCAGCCTTAGCCCTCTGAAGTAAATCTCACCACTCCACAGCACCACATTTGAATGAAACAATGTGTGTCTGACATTGTGTGTGTGTTTGTGTGTGTGTGTGTGAGAGAGAGACAGTGTGTGTGTATGTCTGTGATGTGTCTGTGTGAGACAGTGTCTATGTGTGTGTGTGTGTGAGAGAGACAGTGTGTGTGTGTGTGTCTGTGATTTCACTCTACACGCCACCACCACGGTGTTGTGGGCACAGCAAGCCAACTGAGAGGCAGATGCATGCACCCGAGTGTGTGTGAGTGCGTGTGTGTGTGTGTGTGTGCCAGCACAACCCACTAGCCTGTGACTACCCATTCAGGCCCATGCTGTAGGGGGCACTATTTCAATGGCACTCCGATGGGAGAGTAGACAAAGGGAACCTGCAGATGGAGAGGGCTCCAGGTAAACACCAATCCATCAGGGATGAGGCAGGGAAAAACAATCACTGGGAACGCGCCCATGCATATTCCTGAAAAGTGTGTGCCTGCGTGCACACCCACATGCAAACAAGGATACACAAAACAGCCAAACACACACACACACACACACACACACATTCTAAATACACACCCATTCATCTCAGAGAGAAAACAATCACTGGCATTCATGCATTTATATTATTTATTCACAGCAAAACACACACACACACACACACACACACACACAGACACACATTTGCTCACTCACACTCACTTGCTACGCTTTCAGCCCTGTCAATCTCTGGGTGCCGGGGGGTAATGGCCTCCTGCACCCTCGGCCCCCACGAAAGCGCTGAAGTGTGTACTCAGGCGAGCGTGGCCGAGATGGGTTCATTTATCATCATAATAGTCTATTACCCGTGATGGGTCACAACTCAACGAAGAGGGAAGGCAAGGCGAGGCGGCCCCACGTAATTGGTGCTATTCCCCCCCACACCTTCATCATCACCTCACTCACTTACATGGGGCTGGCCAGCTTCTCTGAGGAGAAAGAGGAGGAGAGGAGGAGATGGACGCCATGCGGACCATCACATCACCATGCAAAACAGCCTATCAGTGCGGCCAGGTTTTTGTGTCCAGGAGACTTTTCTCTTGCACACACATACTAAAACACACACACATGCACACTCATACTCATACACACACACACACACACACACACACACCTCTCTCACTTCCATCTTCTCACCCAGTTTATTGCTTCTTTATTCTGTTGCCTTTACAACTTTGGCAGTGAATCAACTATTACCCCTCCCCACACTCACACACACACACACACCACCTCCCTACCACACTCTACCTCTCTACGCTCTCACCTGCCCTCCTGTCTGCTTTAAATACAGAACTTGGCATTTGCCTCCTCTAAATAAGTAAAGTGTGATGAGAGGACCGATGTGCATTAATGAAAATGTGCCTAAGAGAGAGTGTGTGTGTGTGTGTGTTTGTGTTTGTGTTTGTGCGTGTGTGAGCTTTCCCCTCTCTTGAGCACAAAAATGTTTTTGTTTAATGTTGCCTAATGGGAGCATGGGGACTCTCTTCATTACGATCGCTGCACCACTACCACACAATGGTTAGCATAAGATACTCACATAAGACACAGCACAATAATGTGGCCCAGTCCCATGAGTGGTAGTTAATGCAGACACACACACACACACACACACACACACACAGACAAAATACATGCACACAATTCCTCACATTAACATTACTCTTGATGTCTTTTATATAATCAAAATGTGTCGGTATATTCATGTGCTCCACAGACACACACACACACCCACACACACACACAATACATGCACACAATGCTTCACATACACATTACTCTTGATGCCTTTTATATAATCAAAATGTGCCGGTCTATTCATGTGCTCCACAGACACACACACACACATACATACAAACACACACACATACACACACAGACACATACACACACGCACACTCATTAAATGCCACGTCATGCAACACAAACTTCAGAGAGGCAGCGGACGCGGGCGAAGGCGGTGGCGCTTCTCTCCACGCAAGAGTGCCGACACAAATCAAGCAAAAGCGCCACTACAGTTTCCCTTTTTCATTAGCAGTCGTGCTGTCAGTGCCGATGCTCATCGGTGCCACCCTAATGCTTTTGATGGGACGTGGCACAGGGGTTGTTCCCGGGGTAATTGCGTCAGGGGGCTTTCATGTCCACTGCTCTCTCTGTCTCACACACACTTGCTCAGACACAGACACGTACACACAAGCACACTCTTGTGTAGCGAAGACCCTTTGTCCAGCAGCCGCTATTCTGCCCCTCTTTAAGCTAATGCTGAGTGACAGTAGTGTCAGCTCATGCAACACTTCTGACCTGGACTCATACACACATGAATGGGCATACGCACACACACACACGCACACACACATACACACACACACACAAACACGAGACGCACACAAACACACTACACACTAACATCACATTAGTCACATTTTCCTTTAGGAAATGTGTTTTCTGTCTGCGTGAGTGTATACAGACAGTATGTGTTTTTGGCAGCCTGCAGGGAAAATACTGTGTGTGAAAATGAAAACTGCTGTGAAGACACATACAAACACATAAACCTTGATTCATGTTTATGTGTGTATGGGTGTGTGTGTGTAATTGTGGGAGATCATGAATCACAAGAAACCACAAGAAACAGAATTTATTTTTGCCATGTAACAAACCCATGTGTTACATGCTGTGGAAGCAGTAAGTGAACCTGTAAGGCTAGTGCTCACCTTGTTGCCCAAGTAATG
>JAIFZK010000001.1:2762500-2767500 GCA_027481765.1 Tenualosa thibaudeaui | reverse complement strand
GTTCTCTCCCTCCACGTTCTCCTGCAAGAGATAAGGAAGACTCCATGAGGGAGAGGAATGAAAAAGAGAGAGAGACAGAGAGAGAAATAGATGGAGAGAGATGGCTAGAGGATGGGACATCTGGATAAAAGTGTGTGTGTGTGTGTGTGTGTGTGTGTGTGTGTGAGAGAGAGAGAGAGAGACGGCAAATCCCTCATGCACCGCAACGCTGGCTCGTATTCCCCAGAGGAGGGAAGTGCCGCTCAGCACAAAATGACACACACAAGCAGCCACAACTAATGAACAAATAATATTCCACTATCAGCCACACTCGGCTCTGCTGAGGCGCCAGCAGAAGATGGGATTGGGGGGGGGGGCCTCACACTGGGACACAGCGTCTCTGTGCTCGAGCTACCAACCCTACACACAGTCTCTGTTCAGACTGTCTCAGGCTGCTCCGTCTCCTCTGGGCCTTAGCTACAGACTTTCTGAGCTTTGATTGAACTAGCTTCCACTTTCATCCTCAGAATAAACACACATGTTGTTCCCACTAGCCATCAAAGATAGGCAGCACTGTAAATTTGCTATTATGCAGCACTAGAGTTTGGGCCTTAAGTATCCTGGGATATGAAAAAGCTTCCACGGGGCTGCCAACTTTTCAAAATTCCTTGGATTGAGTTTTTTTGGGGGGATGTGCGTGGTGTTTTATGGGTCGTCCTGTTGGAGATTGACAACACAAGGAGGGGCGGGGGGTCCTGCCCCAGAAAATTCTGGATTCATCCACCTTCATGCTGACTTAATGGGTCTTAGTAGCCCCCACACTAGCAAACTACAGACTGCCTATATGCCTATAGCCTACTCTCCTCTATACCTGTATGTTCTCAAGCTTATTTTCATAGGCTGATGGTTTGTCATTTGTTGAGAAGTTCAAGAACAACTGCACCAAGAAAAATGGTATATGAGGGACGCATAGGTGTAGAATGCGTTTAGAAATTTATTGTAGCCTTGTGTACATTCAAAGTTATTTTCCTTGATAACTTTTTACTGCAGCAAAAGTGCCTAGCATCATTGGATAGGTCATATTGCGCTGCTTCACCTTATATGGTGTCTGTGTGACTAAACTGAATCAGGTTAGATTTTTTGGTGTGAATAATTGTGGGTGTGATGTGAAGGCATGTGAAGGCAGTCAAATGCATGTGTCTAACGCTCATTGCGTGAGCATTGGCCATCTAGATTGCCAAAGGACATTAGCATGTTAGCAAATAGTTTTTTACATTAGCGTGTAAGCAAGCTTTTAGCAGTGAGAATAGATTTGGTAGTATATGTTAGCTTGCTAGTTTGAGGAAAAATCTCTAAAAGAAAAAACAGAAAACCAAGACACGTGTTCTGGGAAAAACAATCCCTGTGAACCCAACAGCAATTATATAACAATTATACATTATATACAATTATTATATATAACAATTACATCTGCTGCTTGGAATGTCTCCATCAGGACCAGGAAGCCACATCAGATTTTTATATTGCACTTATGCTGGCCAGCAGCTTGTGTAGAGCCATCATTGTTGGAGGTCACCAGCCGACTATTCTACCACATTAAAGCACCCAGGAGGAAGACATCGAAATTTGGACCACATTGTGTCTTAGGCAGGAAGTACGGTATTAGTGAATTCCGGAGGACGAGCAGGAGAAGCCTTCACTAATGATTGCTCCATTGAGGTTGGGGGCAAAAGTGTTGTGTGTGTTTGTTCACAGAAGACTTTGTAAGTGTAAGAGAGCTAGAAAGAAAGAAAGAGAGAGAGAGAGAAGAGGAAAAATAGTCGTGAGCTATAAATCTCAATGTGCCACAGCCATTAATGGCCCTGCTGTATTTCCATTATTTCCATGTATTACCATGTACAGTATCTCCTTCCCTGCTCAATAATTAGACCCAACAAGGAGCAAAGTTCACTGCAAACTCTTCGCCACGGACAGTGGTCAACACGCATAATTGGCTGGGCAGAGCAGCCTTCAAAACGCCTGTGCGCCAGGCCCCCGAGGCTGATCGGCTTCAGGGACATGCAGATGAACCAGCGGCAATTAGCGTCAAACCTATGGAACCTGTGCCTTGATGGGTGACAAGTCTGGTAATTTAAAGACTGCTCTACCCAAAAGAGCTGCACTGCTTTTTTTTTGGCTGATTTTAAGGCAGGCATTTACAGTGGCTGCCTACCTTGCACAAGCAGGGTGACACACAAGGGTCCTCGTTGGTGCTCCCTTCCAGGCTACAGTTGCAGCGGACACAATGAGGGTAGCCAGTGTAGCCAAAGTCACAGCGCTGGCACTTCTCACCGCCATATCCGGTCTTACAGCGGCATGACCCGGCCGTCAGATCTGCATGAGACAATCACAAGTCACTGCTTGAGACCAGAAAGTCACTAAGACTAAGGTCACTCCTGCCAGGGAAGAAAAAGTTTCTGAAGTTTTCTTGCTGTAATTAAAAGTTTATAAAGGCTATGCATAGGTAAGTTGAGCACAGAACCAAAACTAGTCTAAGTGCATGGCCCTGTGAATCATAACATTTCAATTATAACACTTTATTAAACATTCAGTGGAGGAAATAATGTTCTTTTCATCCTGTCTAAGGCCATTCGTTTGACTTAACAGACGTGGACCGTCTAGACATCGGAACACAAGTGAAAGGGTGTGTGGCGGTACACACCTCTCTCTGTCTGAGTCTCGTCTGGGATGCAAGCATCATGTAGAGAGCCAACAGGATCGCAGGAGCAAGGTCTGCAGGGGTCCACCACCCCTGGTTTCACCTGAGCAATTCACACACACATAGAGAGAGAGTTAGGTGATGCCTCTAACATCTTATTTCAGAATACACTAACAGCACCTACACAGTAGCACACCGACACATATTGAGACTGATGAACATTACAGTAACAGCAAACATGACGGATCACATATTTCCCAAAACTGTGCTTTTCACATTTTCATAGAATCCCTAAATATGACCCTCATTCCTCAAGGTTTCCTCCTAGATTAACTGAACATAAGGGAGTTTTCCTTGCCCCTGTTGCTCTTGGGTGCTCCTTCTGTGAAGCGGCATGAGACAATACTATTGTAAAAGGCGCTGTATCAATAAAATTGAATTGAATTGAGTTGAATTTTGGGAGAAGCGAGACCTTTGTAGCTTCCATGGGTGACTGCTTACCTATATGCCGAATCAACATGCCAAGACCTCAAGCGACAGGCTCTTACCCCTACAGGTCTGTAGTATCCCTCGGCGCAGGTCTGGCAGTTGATGCCGGCCGTGTTCCTGGAGCAGCCCAGACACACGCCGCCCCCCTCATACTCCCCCTGCACGTTCAGACTTAGCTTCATGTCAGACACCGTCTGGTTGAAGTAGCACTGCTCCGACTTCCCATGGCAGTTACACTCTACGCACAAGCGACACACCAAAGGGAGTTGGAGACAAAAACAAAAACAAAAACAACAACACAAACATAAACAAGCACTCCACAGCAACCAGGGATACTCCACAGCAACCAGATGGGACTGGGTATGCATTACAATATTAGAGATATATTAAACAAATGTTGGAAGGTAAAACATTTATAATAAGACAAATATGAATAGGCTCTACATAAACATATATACAGTTATGCATCTTTTTCCACTACAGTCAGAGACTGCAGTTACACATGCAATGCCACAGTAATGTAATTTACTGCTCTGAAAGAATGTACAGTCCTCTGTAAAGGGAGATCTGAAATGTAGCCCAGATGAATGACCTCATCTGGTCAGTTGCAAAAGCATGTGTTCTTGGGAAAGGTTTTTCAACTGCCTAAAGTTAAAAAAAAAATCTTTCACATATAATCTGGACCTCAGAATCTCTGAGTCTCTGGACCCTTTTAACAAGAGATGTTAAAAAACAGCATCTCAAAAGACTGCTACTCTTTTTGGTAGAATTATATCTTAATGCCTTTTTCCTGAAATGGCACTGGTGAAAAACACACCAGCCTGCTCAGCTACTTGAACCCTCCTATTATAACATCCATTTTGAACATACCGCCATTATAAGTAAAAGGTTCTTCAGAAAATCAATGGGCTGATGATGGTTTTTCCTCTTGCACTCGCCACTATTCAACCATGACAGATTTATATACCCTAAATAGCTATTGCAGCCTTATAAGCAATATCCTTAACTTCTAAACTTAAAACCCCTTGCCATAGACAGACCAAAGCTAGGATCTAGGACCCAAAGCTAGAATCAGCAGGTGCAGCACTCTGACTAATATCAAGGGTGGGGTGGGGGTAGTTGGGGGCAGGGGGTATATTTCTTACTTTCACAGACGTGGCGTGTCAAAAAGGTCCCTGCCATCCAGGGTCGCTGGTGGTAGCCAGGACAACAGCGGTCACAGCTCTCCCCACATGTGTTGTGCTCACACTCGCAGCTAAATTTCTGACAGGTGATGAAAATGACAACAGCATCTCAAGCACCATGTGTCAACCTTTCACCCTCACCCCATCATATACCTACAACTCCCTTCCCCATCTCCAGCACATGCCCCCCTCCCCATACACACACACACAGGAAAGACAGGTGAAAGCACACATCACAAAAGACCTAGAGATGAAGAGAGTATGGGAGAGGCAAAAAGCCTCTATATAATACAAGCTTGATGTCCGACAAAATAAGATGAGTAAACTTCAAGCTGCTTAAATATCAGACATTTGTCAGAAAGAGAGAGTGCAATAATTTTACTTTTTTCAGTTGTTTTCCTTTAAACTTTACAACGTTATTGTTTTACTCTAAATAAAATGTTGCCAGCTGTGTCGTGCAACAACCTAGCATGTAATAGGTACTAGCATCTGAAATTGAGAGTAGTGTGCAGCTGGGAATTTAAAAAGGACATCTTGCTACCATCCTCCAACTAGGGACAATAGCATTTGGCAGAAAGGGCTTGATCAAATATCAAGCAGCATTCCATTTAAATGACACAGCACAGAGTCTGAATTGTCCCCTGGACCAT
>JAIFZK010000001.1:2617500-2760000 GCA_027481765.1 Tenualosa thibaudeaui | reverse complement strand
CAATTAAATCAAGTCATCTCAACACACAATCTCATCACCTACACTGTATGTGTGAGTGCAAATGTCCATGCATATTATTTTACTCCTCATGTGAGCATGAAATCTTATGCAAAAGCAACACTACTATGCCCTGTAAATTAGGTGAAAAAGTTTTAGTTTGTAACTTCAAATTAATTTTTAGTCTGTAAAATGAATATAATCATCAGCCCAAATTGAACACCACTCAGTGGAAGAACGTAAAACTTTTCAACCATTGACTAAAGCATCCTTGATAGCCTTGATGAATCCTGTTTCCTCCTGGATAAATATGTATGTATGTATGTATGTATGTATGTATGTATGTGTGTATGTATGTGTGTATGTATGTATGTATATATGTATGTATGTATGTTTGTATGCATGTATGTATGTATGTATGTATGTATGTATGTATGTATGCATGCCTGTCAGTCTGTCTGTCTATCTATCTGTCAGTCTGTCTGTCTATCTATTTATTGCCAGAGAGGAAATACAGGTTCCAGAACAGCATCATCATCACTGATCCTAGATCAGTGTCACTCCAAACTAGCCCTGTTATCCACGCCATGCTCTTCCTAGCGTCCTTCATGGCACATTCGACTAGCTCATCAGTTCCTCCTCAATGCTTGATTGAAAAGGTGATGCTTGGCAAAATGGGCAGGTAATTAACCAGAAATATCACCAGCATGCTGCTGCCCTCCCCTGAACTGCGTGTGAAGTCAGCGCAGACAGTCCATGAGAGAAAGGAAGTGGTGAGATAGTCTCTGTGAGTGCAATGCCACACAGCACACTGGGCTGGGGAGCGGTTACCTCTTTCTAACTGTTTTATCAGCTGGTGTTCTTTTTTCCTGAGTCTTGCCACTTTCTTACTGTTTTATCAGCTGGTGTTCTTTTTTTCTTGCTTTGACGAATGCCAAAGACGATCAAGTTTAACGGCAAGTGGATCTTTGAGTAGAATAATGGCATTTTCACTGTTCTTTTTAACCTTTAAGTCAATTCAGTGTATCAGTTGCATTTGACTTGTGGGAGTCTATTATGAAGAACAATAGCATGAAATGTCTACACATTTAATTTTTAAAAGTTTAAATGAATGAATATTAATATGAATATTAGTAATGAATATTACACATTGATGCTACTCCATGCAAACTGACATCTCTAACTCAAATGTGTCTTATGATATCTCTCACCTCTCCGTTCTCGAGTGGGTGAATCTTGGAGTAGAAGGATGTGCAGATGACCTCCTCATCTCGTGTGTAAGATGGCGGGCCTGTGCGGGGCACCACGTTGTAGCGGGTCAGGCACTCTGTGTCTGTGATAGCGTAGTACTGCCACGGGGTGAAGGTGACACCATCCAACGAACGCTCCAGGATCCAGTTGCCGGGCCGGGGGGAGTTGGCCGCCTTCAAGATCACGTAGGCAATCTGAAACACCTGAGGAGGCAAGGGTCAATGAGAAGTCAAAACCTTGACTATATGCCATATGTGTGAATGTTTGGGTTGGGCAACAACAACTGATTTGCATAAAAACGCATACAATCCAACATACTCAAAAACCACCATGACATCATAATCCATTCAGAGAAAAATGGATTTTTGAAGCTGACACTAAAAGATGGCACTCTATTTTGGGCAAAGCTGTTGACATCTTATAGTGTGCTTACAATGAAATGTAATGTTGAGGTATGCACCATGCTATTTATGTGGACATGAATCAGGTTCATTGGATGGCATAGTATGCAATCATTCTGAGGTAAACATGGTGCTCCTCCTTTGCAGGAATAAGAAGAACACATTTATGCACAACTGCACACAACTGATATTGTCTATACTACCTACTTGCTATATAGCTGGATACTGAATAGCTGTGAAGATGATGCAAGCTGACTACACAGAGCAATTAATTCCAATAGAGTGGTGCTGTGGCCCACATTAGGAGAGTCTGAGCACTGCAATATTTCTCCTTCCCATGTGAATCTTGAAGAAAACTCTGTCCTTGCTAATGACTCAGAGATAGCTCTGCTGAGCCACAGACACAGAGGGAAGACACAGCGACAGACATAGAAACAGACACAGAGACAGACAGACACAGAGACAGAGACAGACACAGAGACAGACACAGACAGAGAGGGAAGACACAGAGACAGACACAGACACAGAGACAGACACAGACACAGTCACAGACACAGAGACAGACACAGAGGGAAGACACAGAGGGAAGACACAGACACAGAGACAGAGACAGAGGGAAGACACAGAGACAGAGACAGACACAGAGACAGACACAGACAGAGAGGGAAGACACAGACACAGAGACAGAGACAGACACAGAGACAGACACAGAGGTAAGACACAGACACAGAGACAGAGACAGACACAGAGACAGACACAGAGACAGAGACAGAGACAGAGACAGAGACAGAGACAGACACAGAGACAGACACAGACACAGAGACATAGAGACAGACACAGAGGGAAGTAGCATCAATCGTAGTTTAGCAAAATACATGTTTAATAGTTAAGATAGAAGAAGAAAAATTCCATTTATTTTTGGTAGATGCAGACACATTACAGGGGAAAGGTTTAGTTATGGATGAGGTAAAACCTGCAGCTGACGTAGGTAGCTATGTACATAATGCTTCACAGAGATATGACTGACAGACACTGAAAATTTTCAGGAGTGTGCCTCCATTATGAGCAGTGCTTTAAGAAAAAAAAAAAAGTGCCCTTACTACTAATAACTCCCCTTATTTGACTGTTGCCAGGTAAATTAGGCGGTGGGTAACAGCAGATCATTAAGTGATATTTTTAAATAAAAGGACATGCTACTGAGTTTTTATTGAACTTTGAGCTTTCCAGATAAATTATGTTTGTTCATTTGGATATTGGCCCAAGGGAGGTCTTCAGGGGGGCCTCAAGTAGCATACAGGCTGATGCAAAAATGAACTGGAATCTATAATCTCAAACCAACCAGTAAAATCACACTCGCTCTAATGTTTACATTTAACGTTTGCAGGATCTCTTCACGTTTTTTTTTCTGGGAGAGAAATAGAACAAGACAGGGTACTATGAGCTCATGAGAAGTCCTGGTACGGCGTAAAAAGTCCCGGTACGCTAGAGGCTAAAATTGAGAAGTGCTGGTACTCCATACTGGTGCGTACCGGCCCACTTAAAGCACTGATTAGGAAACAAACCCCACAGCAGACTACAGCGACCAAACAAAGAGAGTGAGAGAGAAAAGCCAAAGCAAGTGGAGGGGGGGACAAAGATGACTTCCCAATCGAGATTTGTCTGCAGTGCACTTCTGGGTCTGAGCTCGAGAGCCTCAGCAACTTCTGAAGTCACACTCAAGCAGTGTAGTGTGTTGAGCACACGCTACATAGGACTAGGAAGCTTGGGGGCACTACATCACTATTGCTCTTTCAACAAAATGGGTAAAGAGACAGGCTTGTTCAAAATAAAGGGAGCCATAGTAAAAGGAGAGGGTTGAGATGAGGTAAACTTCCAATGCTGAGCCATCCTACATCATACACAGACTGTATACTGCAATAGGCAGCAAAGAGGGCTTTATTGAGGTTTTTCTTTTCATCTTGGTCTGGCTGAGGGTGTTGCATTTCGTTGGTGACAATGGCGCAAACGCTATCGACGCCATGCTTTTGCCCCTTCTGCAACCCGAGAGGACGGTCCCTGGGCCGCACGGGGAGAAGCGCCACAAAAGATGCTTTGTTTTCGCTCAACGGAGGAAGAGGAGGAAAAAATAAAGGAAGCGTTTCAGAGAGGAGAGGACAGGAGAGGAGAGGGGCTGTTGCTAGCTGTACAGTGTTGGATGTGACAGTGACTGCATGTGGCATCGTATCAGGGACATCTTGCACTGGGTAGAATGACAATGTGGGGTTTTTTAATTATCGTCTCCACGGAGGAGAAGAATTGTTAACAGGGATCAGATATTTCTGAGAATACGGCTCTGTCAGGTTCTGAGTTGAACAGCTGAATTGTGTTGAGTTGTGCTCAACATGCATTCAGTGTTGCTCAATGGGAAGCTATTAGCTACAGGACTAAACATAATGTATACGTTGTCATTATAAGTGACATTCCAATTTTGTCAGCCATTTTTAAGGACAAATGTTTAGTGGGACCACAGACCTCCTATGGTGTGAGGACACAGCTGAGGCCACTTATGAAGGACAGGTCTCATCTGGTGAGCGGGGAGGCCGAGAGGGCGTAATCACTGTCAGACACATTGTTTGTTAGGGGGCATCCGAAGCTTGGAGGTCAAGAAAGGTCATGGTTAGCTCGACGGCACCAATGCCAGGGCTAAGGCATTGCTGACAGGCACAGCAAAACTGCTCACGTCTGAGTGACAGGGCGATAGCTCTGAGAATAGACCAAAAACACCCTTTAAGCCCGCCAAAAATAGAGTTAAGGGGAGGATGGAGGTGGGGGTCTGTTGGTTGCAGTCTTTCTGTGGTGCATTTGTTCACAGTTCGTAAGGTTGAGCTCCACTTTGTTTGACAGTCACCCTGACTTTCTTGAATGAAAACACCTGACATTCATCGCTAAGAATACCACCTTTCCCAGTAGAACAACATTGAATTTTTCAAGTAAATACCAAGATAAAAGGTTAATTTGGTGATTTGGTGGCTAGGTGGTATTTGTACAGTGGGCAGTTTAAAAAAAAATACAATTATTAAAAAAAAAGCATTTATCTTTTATAGTGATAAACCATGCCAGTCAATGCCTTGTTAATTGCCTGCTTTAAGTTAAGCCTGCTGTGCACACTATGTGGGCTCAGTGTGTGCCTTAGGATAAGTTTTTTCCCAGTAAACCCTTATAAAACCCACATGACCCAAGGTCAAGAAAGATAAGCAAGTTGATAAAGGCCTCTTTTGCAGTGAGCAAGAATTTGGATCCTCTGAAGAGAAGAAACTAAACATAGAACATCTCAGAAAAGAAAATGAATATAGTTAAGGAAAATGGACGTGACTGTATAGGTGGGATACAAGTACTATTGTGTGCTATACCTTAACAACCCAGACCTGTAAACAATCCTTGCCTAGACTTTATCATTGAACAACAATCTGTGATCACCAGGGCAACTCAGTAGTGTAAAAGGAATTCTATAAGGTCACGGAATGGTTCATGGTTATTTTGAAGCACCTTTTACCACTGTCAGTCATACACAGTTATCACAGTTATCACTGTCAATCATATACAAATGCATTTGGACCTGATTCCCAACACACACACACACACACACACACCCAATCATACACAAATGCATTTGGACCTGATTCCCAACACACACACACACACACCCAATCATACACAAATGCATTTGGACCTGATTCCCAACACACACACACACACACACACACACACACACACACACACACACACACACACACACACACACACACAATCATACACAAATGCATTTGGGCCTGATGAGATTGGAAGGTGGAGATAGACAGCACTGAAATGTGTTTACTGTCAGTCAAGCAGTAAAGTCATTCCAAAACAATCTAAGCCATGTGTCAGGGGAAAAAAAACACATGTCCAACACTTCTGGGCTGCAGTAATGTCCAGACCTCTTATGGCATGGCAATAAGCTTTGCCTTTTTAAAATTGTTGCATCTTCATTTTGTGTAACAGAAATGGTATTAATCAAAACTGGCCACAACACAAAAAGTGTTCATCTAAGACCAGTTTGACCAGTCAGAAAGCACACCTGGCACATACAAACTAGCCTGCTGGGGAGAACTTACCAGCGTCTCCAATTTAAAGACCCATAAATCTTCAGTCTTCTCAATTTTGCCACTGAATGACACCCAAACACAATCAATTTCTCAGCTGCCCTGCAGCTTTGAAATCCTTACTGAACCAAATCGCACGGCTTTCAAATACTGACTGAGGCAGATTCAATAAGCAGAAGCAGTGCCTCTGAAATTACTTTTTTCCAGTTGTTGTTCTCTTTGTTTTGTATGCATATGGCACAGGTTAATGGCAGTCGAACTGTTGACGGGAGAAAGGTCAGCTCTATAGACGGACTAATCCACAATTATCAAATGAGCTTTGGTTCTTTGCTTCTACAATAATTATGTGCTGCCAAATAAAATTCATCTTAATGAACCACTGAAATCCCTTCTTGCCATCCTCATAAATGTCAATGCATAGATTGCTTATACAAGATGACTCTCTCTCTCTCTCTCTCTCTCTCTCTGTGCTTGTGTGCCCAAGTGAAAAGGAGTTTAAACTAGACAATCATAACAGAAACACAAAGACTCAAACAAATATATTTCCACCTCAAACTAATTGCATATCATGAAGACGCCAAACTCAAACATTGAGTTTAATTGAATGTTAATGCTAGCTCTAGCCATACGTTCTGATGTGAAACTAGCCTAAAAATAATCCCAGTGTTGCCCTCAGACTCAATAAAGCCAAGCCAGTTATTGCACTGTACACTCCAGCCAGCTTCGAGCATTGAGCTAATGACTGGAGGGACCACATTGCCCAAACCGGGCAGAAATGCAACCAAGCTGCCAGGCCCATAATGACAGCAATTCTCCATCCGAGCGAGGCCAAGGCACTGCACACAGTCAGACTGTCATTATTCAGATACCCACTCCAGATGGGGGTGAGGAGGGGGGTGAGGAGGGAAGAGAGATGTATGTGTGTGTCTGTGTGTGTGTGTGTGTATGTGTGTGTGTGTGTGTGTGTCTGTATGTGTGTGTGTGTGTGTGGTGGAGGGGTTCGCGGGATAACGAGAGGGAAATGAGCGCGCCGATGTCACAGCCGATAACGCCACGCTCGCGAGGCACACATCGTGACGAGCGCTGGGGTGGTAGCAGCAGCCACAGACTCATTTGCTTCCACAGTGACAGCGGCCGATGCTGCCATGGGGGAAAAAGCACCCGAGTGAAGAATAAATAGGATTCAATTTTACAGTGTGGTGATGGCGCAAGGCAAGCAGTCACTCTTTTACAGGACTGACACACACACACACACACACACACACACACACACACAAACAACAACAACAAAGACTACGCAACGCATGACTGCACGCCGTGAGATGAAAGGAATGGCATCTTGCACACAATACCCAAGCAATATGTGACTTGGCCAGGAAAGGTTATTGATTTTAAATGATGAGCAAAAATCATTCCTGTAGTTCTCAAGCTATGGCTTCTGTTCCCAACAGCATCCCTGAGGCAAAGCCTAGTGGCACTAGGATGTAAATCTGCAGGCCCACCACCTGAAGGCTATTTTATGGAGGCTAGTCAGGACCTTATGAAGAGACACTCAGCAGTGTCGGTGACAAATGCGAGGACCCAATCATGACGATATTTCTTTCCTGGGTTCACTGTCACCAGATGGGAGCTTTGAAATATGCGCCCGTGACATTTGTTTGTATATCACTTAGTAGTCTGCGATGACATTAGCCATGGATGCTAGCTTCATCTGGTGAGCTGTAATCTGTGCGTGCGGTTCAAGGATGAGACGTCGCCATGATTCCATCAAGCCGGTGACAGACCAGACTTGGGTGACTGATGAACTAGCCGTCATTAGCATGAGGAAATGGCTGTCTGGGCACTTCTCCTTGTCAAGTTTCAATTGCTAATTCAACAGAGAGGTTTGATTTATGAAGGCATGAAAGCTTAGCACACACACACACAGTGTATGCACATATAAGCATGCATATGTCCATACATATCAACACACATGCACAGATTCTTACACACAGTCACCCACATATATATGAAGAATTTTTGAAGACCACTAATGTGTTTGGTTGGTGATCTGAATAGCTCCAAATTCTTATCCATCTCCTGACATATTTCTTACAAAGCTTTTCTTTTTTCCCGTCCCTGTCAACCCTTGAGATTGTGATATATTTAATCCAGTGAGCTTCCAATGACATGGTCATTAATTCTGGACTGACCTTGTGCTGGCCTTTTGTGTTCCATGTCAGATGTGTATTAATGAGGGAGATATACTTACATTTCAGTTTCTAAGAAAGGGAGAGAGAGAGCGTGAGGAGGACATGCTGACAGAACTGTCCGTGCATACCCACTAAGGATATGAACTTTGACCTGCAGAGACCATAACTCTGTAAAAAACAAACCTCCCCGGAATCGCGTCTTGGGGGGGGGGTGGGAAGGGGACTTCTTGGAGAGGTTGTGTTGACAGAATCATGTGTGAACATACAATAGGAATTGGTCTAAGTGTGTGTGTGTGTCTGTGTGTGTGTGCTTTTGTGTGTGTGTACACTTACACCTACACACACACACACACACACACACACACACACAGTAAAGCTATTTATAGTATAAGTTCATTTCTAAATGAGTGTTGTGTCAACCCCAGATACAAACAATTTCCCACTGAATCATTATGACCTAGTTCATCTGATCTCAGATCTGTGATTTGTATGAAGTGATAAGTGATGGCTCTGACTCTAGATAATCACACAGGCTTGACAGAAGAAAGGATAAAGGAGATTAAATAAAAAAAAATTAAATGAAAACTTATCCTCCAACAGAAGTACTGTTTTTCTCAAGCAGAAATGGCACAGTTGCACTGTGGTTAACCTGCTGCTGCCTTCTGGCTAAATACAGATGCCTACAAAAAGACATATTCAGAGCTAAATCATAGAAGACAGAAACAACAACAGTTCTGAGACTGAGCACTGCTTTTGAGACTGAGCCCTGCACGCTGCTTTTTTTTGGTAAAAAGTAAAAAGTTTGGTACAAAGTAAAACATTTGGTATGAAGCCATTATATGGCATAAGTCAGGCACGGTCCACTGACGGACGACTATGAGATTTTGAGAACTCCTGAAACTTAAGCACTTAAATTCACCCAAAGTTCATGTCGAGGTTGAGGGGAGGCCTAGGCTCTGCTACCCGGTCAAATCGAGATGCATGACCATAATGGCGTCCACCTGTGGCCTGGTCCTTCCTATTACACTCTTCAGTCACATGTAAAACATCTCCAGATGACACAGAGACGCACAAGCTGTGTTTGCATGGGGTATGATCTTCAGAGAGTGAATTCCATGTTGGAGTTAGACTTGCGTGCAATGGCACGTGTACACACAATGTGCTATTCATGCACAAACAGTTCTTCACATGCGTGACGCACACACATAAGGTGGAACCCGTGGTGAATTATTGTTTCTGAGAAAATAATCTGGCATGCCTTTTGGAACCATATGGACTTACCTACAATAAAAGCTTAAACAAGCATACACTCACACTTTGACATGCACACACACATGCTCACATGCACACACACACACACACACACACACACACAGATGGATATACAGACAGAGAGAAGATGAACAAACCATCTGTCTTACCTGCTTTAAATCTAGAGTGATGGTTACGTAATGGTAGTCCATACCATTCTTGATGCTGGGGCTCTGCCACCATTTGTTTGTCCCATCAATGGCGTATTCAATTGGATGGCGCTCTGATGAAACAAACCACATAACATGGGGAAGTGATCACTTTGCCCAGGCTCTCTTATACTGACTAAAGGTTCCTATCTGAAAAGAAATGACTCCCCTCAATCACTGCCATGGTGGCTGTGTCGGGTATTGTACCCACAGGCTTGGCAGCAACACCGATACCAGCTGGATGAGATTGGTTGAGAAGGGTTGAGAATTTTTAACTGAGATCTCCAGAATCCAAGCTAATATAAAATAAAACTATTTGACTATTTAATATTTTTGTCTGTCTAGAAATGTGTTATCGTCATTGTTATTGTAATTATTATTATTTTCTTAATTAGTCATCTCTTTGACAAAAATGGTCTAATGAGGAAGCAATTTCACTGAAACACATCTAGCTAAGGATACAGATGGACAAAACTGTGTTAGCCAAGAACTGGCACTGTGGTTCACCCTCACAATACGATCATTATGTGACCAGACTACATTAATTAAATTAATTAATGTTACGTTAATTACATCAGTGGAAAGAAAATTAAACCCAAGCTCTTAATTATTCATTTTTCTTTAATTCATGAGGAAAATTCATTTTCATTTTAGCTATTCCCTGCTGTGAAACAGTCAAGTCATCTCTCTCCCTCTCTCTCTTTCTCTATCTTTCCTGAAGATGACTCTTTCAATTAGAAATTATGTTAATTATCTTACCTTCCATCCTCCACATTTGTGTTGAAGGGCATTACTATGTCACGGCGACAGTGGGAGACATGACTCATATCACGATTTTGCACCGCAGATGAGAACAAAAACAACTAATATGATTAATCCACCTTGTTGAATCTATCCAAGAGCCTGAAATGCCAAAGCATTTGCAACCGTGATTAGCGGATGGCTTTAAACAGGTGAAAGGGCAGATGTTTCAGTTGGGGTCTCCAAAGTGAGAGACGCTGATTTTCTCCTCTTCATAAAAGACCTAACATAGCCATTTAACTGCTGTCTACGTTCACTAGGGACAATAAACAGGATTTCAGCAACTCAGTTATTCAGTTATTCAAAGATCTAGAAGAACAAGAAGGCACAGTGACAAATGATGCATCAGGATGAAAAAGCAAATAAAAGCATCACTAAGTACCATCTGCAACATTTATGGTGGGCCTGACCAGATAATTACAGATCGCTTTCTCTTCCTCTCTCTCTCTCTCTCTCTCTTACACACACACACACACACACACTTTACACACACTTTACACTCTTCTTTTTTTTTTGCCAACCCACTGATTACTATCCAAGGAATTGACAGATGTCATTTGTTCCTATCTGCGATGAAAATGTGGCTGTCCATCTGGCTACCTGCATGCTATCTGTCATTTGATTGGTGCACTACCCACTGAATTAATATGAGTCATGCCTATCTGTCTATCCAGCTTCTTTTGATTTTATTTTGTCCCCTCCAAAAGCATGGCTACACAAGATTGTGGCGTGTGTTCTTGGAAAGATGGGAACTAAGCACTAAGACACTAAGCTTCTGGCTGGGTTGTGTATGATAACCAGTATGAAACCAAATGACTGTTCACCGGGTGGTGCTGGGGTGGTGCTGGCGATTGGGTGTTGAGAGTGTGTTTGTGAGGCCCAGCACAGCACTCCCTCAGATCACCCCGACAGCAGGCCACCAGATTCAGACTGATTTTGGAGCGCAGGGCTATGCCAGGGTGGTAGCATGGCTGGCGTTCAGGATGAGCAAATGGTTCGATAGAGGGCTATATTCTGGTCCTTCTGCAAAAAGGTTCTTGGAACTTTTGTTTTTAAACTTAGGTCTGCAATGGGTAAGAATATGCATGATCCTGGAAGTGTTTCTTTGTGTGTGTGTATGTAAGAGACAGAGAGAGAGAGAGAGAAAGAATATGTATGTTTGTGTGTGTGTGTGTGAGAGAGAGTATGTGTGCTATAGTCCCTCACCAAAGGCTTTGTCACTCCTGAGGTTACATATGCGACACTGGGGGTTTCTGACAGGCTGGCCTGGTACATGTTCCACTAGTTTGCAGTACATCTCTGGTCCCTCCTGTCCACATGTGGCGTTGGTTGTGATGTCGGCCATTGAGGCCAGGTTCAACACCGCTGGAAACAAACCTGAGACCAAGAAGACCAGACAGCCATTTCATTAGTACCACATGTAATAATAACTCATTTTGTATTGTGTTCATGTTGTTCACATGTAATAATTCATATTACATTGGGACTCAAAGTGAATGTTTACAGCCCTAGCAGAGCCACATGCCATTGTATTGTTGTTTACTTGCTAAATAGCTGCTATAGCAACTGCATTCTCACAATTATGGCCTATTTCATAAGCCAACCCACAGTCCACTCTTTCTGCTTATAAATAGTTATAATATAATAGTTATAATATTGATAAGTCACAAAGTGTTTATAAATGTCTACTTTTCAAGAAAGTGTTTCATATGGTAAAGGTGCAGTGATACACATGATCTTTCTTTAACATTTTGAAACTCTTACTTCAGCATTCACCTATTGACCAACTCACATATTCATTTTAGGGATTGAGAAACACATTTAATCCATGCAAAATAGGCATCTAGCCTACTGTTTCGTGAGAAAAGTCCCCAAAACACCACTAAATACTTTTGTGTACCAGTCATGAAAACAAAACATGCTCATCCACATATCCCTATATATCCCATATCCACACACACACACACAAACACACAGAGAGACAGAGAGACATGCCCACACAGCTGTTTCAGATTTGCGTTTCCATGAAAGTCATATAACACCATAACAACAGCCATTCTGTGGCACTTAAGAGAGAATGCAAATCAGTTAGCAAAGCCATAAGGGAGAGGATATGAGAGGAGAGGAGAAGGCCGGAGTCTGTGCAGGCCGGTATGTGTGTGTTTGTGTCTGAGTGCATGTGTGTGTGTGTGTGTGTGTATGTGTGTGCGGGTGAGGGAGGAGGTATGTGCCCTCGTTTTGTGAAGGAGCTGTGGGTCCCCTTAGCAGCGCTGCTGTGTGGGAACAGTGGATGTGAATCAAAGACCAAACCCATGGCTCAGAAATGACTCCCAGCTGTTCCCCCAGATGTCCATGGCAAATGTACTGTGAAGAACATCTGAAAAGGCACAGGGAGAACAACAAAAAGCAAGGCTGCAGAAAGTAAAGTTCTCTCTCCTCTTCCTGTCCTCTCCTTTCTCCTCCAATCTCTCTTCTTCCAGTTTTCTCTCCTCTTTAAATGTATACTGACTCGAAAAAGTGAAGATTCTTCAGTGTTAAAAGCAATGCAACAAAGCCCTTGTCATCTAAAGTGGGTGGTAGTTTGATGCCATTAATGCCTAGTGTCCAGTTCTATTTGCCTGGGAAGGTGGTTGTTCTCTTTAGTGGGAATTAGTTTCCAGGAGTTGGAGTCCAGAACTTGAATTCTGAGTAGTCAGGGTAATTTTTTGGAGTGGGGGGGGGGGGGGAAGTAATTTGAACTGACGGAAGACAGGAACTGCTGTTCTCCGAGGGACGGCCATCACTAGGAAATCTTCCCAGATAAAGCCAGACACTCTGTAATGTAGGTGATTAAGAGGGCCAGTGCAGAGATAAACACAAGGCTCAAGATTGCTCAAGTAGTTTGGACTGTTACTCATGTGAACCAAACTATGACGACTTCCTAAATCGACAGGCACGCTGGACTTTTATCCCCTGTAACAGTTTTCAATGATAACATACTAATTTACAACACCCTCATTTCATGTATCCTCAGTTTGTTTATCTGTATTTCTTTGTTTACTCATTGTCTGCTACATCTCCAAGTGCAAGTTGTTTTTCTTCATAAATACTAACCTCTCATTTTTTCCCCTCATTTCCCACATTTTTCTTCTCTTCTGTTTGGCTCAATACGAAATCAAGTGGACAGACAACCCAGAGAAGAGAGGCCATGGGGCATACACCACCTTTCATTATGTGTGATGTCATGAAATCTGAGAGGAGAGCTCCTTCTTTCTCTTTCTCGCTCTCTCTTTATCTGTCACGCTCTCTCTCTGTCTGAAAAGTGTAGTATGGATAGCAATGCTTGGTTCATTCCTCTCTGCGTGCCTCTCTCCTGTGTCAGATCAATAACGGTGTTGATGCTGGGCCCATTTATATCATACCTTGATGCTACCTCATGCAGGTTGACAAAACTAATTACTGTTTCATGCCACCTCTGCTTCGCTCCATCCAGCCAGTCTTGTTGTCTGCAGTCATCATTTCTGCCCGAGTCCCGTAAGGAGTCCAGCCCTGCACTGGCACACCAACTAATGGACCCCCCCCAACATACACACACACACACACATAAACCCTTTCTTCCTTTCATTTTTCTTTCTGTACTCTCTCTTCCTTGGCCTCCTTGAGTGTTCCTGTGCATATGAAATGAAGGTCAGAATGGTGGACAGACATTGCATACTTGCCTCTCCTAATAGCTTTTATGTCAGATGAGAGGAGGACAGTGTCCCAACAAAAGAGTGATATGAATGCCTTGGTCGCTTGCCTTAAATTTAAATGGAATGGCATCTTAGGAAATGTTTTCCTATGTAGCACCTTAGAAAGAAAATATTAGAGCATACATTCTACACATACGTCTCATTCACGTCTCTAAAACCCAGAGGAAAGAAATACTGTTTTCTAATTGGCTGACAGGGTTATTATGTTCATAACTTGCTCTACTAGCAAGTAGATTGGGTAAAAAAGGGCTAAACCACTATACACTATCACAAGATAGATAGATAGATAGATACTTTTATTATCCCGTAGAAAATTCTGATATCTTTAAGCTTCCACAACATGGCATACACATGACATACATACATTATCAAAATACAGAGAAAAACTATTATGTGTGCCTTTTAGGGTACCAATTTGTTTGGTGTAGAACCCTAGTGCAAAAGTGTCAGTGCAAGTACATTTCCAGTGCAGATTCTGTTCCAGGCAGAGTATAAGTATAAGTAGGCTACACATTATAAAACACAGCAATATATATATATAAAAAAACAATTATAAGCACTTTTATAAGTAGTTTTTACAACCATGTTTATGCAGTTAGATTAATTACATACTACTACAGGTGTATGTACCGGTATATCAGCTTTTCCAATAACAAAGAACCTCCAACTTGTGCTCACTTCTGTTGTGTACTGAAGATGTCAATACCATCAACCTATTCCAAGCATGTCCAAAAGATGGAAGACAAACAAACAAGCCTAAACTTAAAAAGCACACACACACACAAACACACACAAACACACACACATGCTCCAGGCACATTTCATCAGTAAAATTATACTGTCGATTCCCATAAACCATAAAAGTGCCGTCCTTGAGGGATGCCTACACATTTACACACACACTTAACCCTAGTGGCTTGAAACCTCCTGCGAGGTCGTGCAGGAGGCTATTGATTGATATGGCAGCATTTAGTTTTCATCTCTCTGGTATTCATCAAAGTCAGTTAGTCCCGCTATGAGCGGTGTGTTATCTGCACTCAATGCCACAACTGTGAAACTGGACACTCAATCATTTCGGCCCGACAGGTCACAGTGTCACACTATGTCTGCAACTTGACGTGTGTGTGTGTGTTTTTGTGTGTGTGTGTGTGTGTGTGTGTGTGTGTGAGTGTCTGTCCATCTCATACGTCTTTCCACCTGGGATCAATGTGAGCTTTACACCTGAGCTTTATCCTCACTGGGGGAAGGTTAGACAACCACAGATCCAAGCTTCACTAGCCCAGACAGCCTGGTCATTATCTCTGAGGCTGAAGCATAAACCCTCACAGTCCAACCCCCCCAACACACACACATACACAAACAGAGACACACACACACACACATACACACACACACACACACACACACACAGACACACTACCTTCTACCGCTAATGCATAATGTTGTGGTTCCACTCTGTCAACCTTTATCTTCCTCCTCGATACATTATTCAAACTGAGAATTAGGCAAGCAGGACATGCAACAGGAAGGCAATGAAAATAGCACCTATGGTTTAATAGCCACACTGAGGATAAATACTAAATGCCAGGGTTTTATGCCGCTGTAGCCCAGTGCAAGCTGGCATAGATATAGGCCAGAGTGATGGCTTTCCTATAGTGTAGTTCCCTGGGGAGGCACAAATAACTGCCCATAGCTAGCAGGCTATTATACCTGCATTAACTGAGGGACTGAATCCTCTGGTAGCTTTGACAAATTCTGTTTAATTTCGAGGATCATTACCACTACAAACAGACTGCCTATTTTTCCCCCCAAAAAGAAGCAATATATTCTGTTATCGCATATAACTATACATAAATACCACATTGTGTCAAATATTTCATCAGATAATCTGTGTGAACCGGCGACTTGTGACTGACAGACCCAGGATCTGTATGTGCATCCCTATGTATGCATATCAAGAAACACTACTCTAATCTCATCAAAGTTAAGTCATCTGTCTGGTGATGTCTACCCCAGAAATTCGAACAGATCTTCCCAAGTGTCTATTGAGGCTACCGCAGGTTTGTCCGTCCTTGCCCAACCTACCCTCCAAGGGCTTCTGCTTGCCATGATGTGCAAATAGCAATTTAAAAAGTCTAATTACAATGAAAGCTTAGGCAGTTAGAAGATGACATACAGATATACTCACACACACACACACACACACACACACACACTCAGATGTGTCCATATGCCCGGGTGTGAGGCTTTGCCCCATCTTGTTTTCATTCCCTCACACCGGTCTCGGTGGATTGTGAGCCGTAATGAGAAATGAAGCCTGTTCGTCATGTGCCACGACACGCAATTAAGAACCTGTTAAATCCAGTGTAATGCAATTGGGGGGGCACGAGGGAAGAGCGCCGTGGCTGACAAGAATCCTTTTAACGACACAACGCACGCTCATGTCTAGTAACTACATGTGTGCAATGAGAGGCACTCAGAAAATGAATGACTTCCTTAATAGAGGATAATTGCAGCTGGATGAGATTTTTTTTCTTTTGCTCCTTAGCCTTTCCTTTCATTCTCTCTCTCTCCCTCATTCTCTCTCTTCACCTCCTCTTTGCATCTCACTGTGCAATCAGTCCTTCATTATGATGTTAATAGCCAGGAGGATGGGTTTTGGCTATCTGTTGCTTTTGGATTTGAGTTCAGACACACTTCCAGTAAAAAAACAAAAACCAAAATGGGGGAAGCATGTTGACTCCTTCCAGAAACTCCCACCATACAGAATGTTTAAACAGTCTTATTCACTTCCTGTGTGTCCCCAGACTGTCTGGCATTGCACTCTGAGATTTCAAGGTGACAGGAGTCAGTAATCAGAGCACAATTGTACTAATTTTACTCCCACTGGCAAGTTTTCACTTGGATAATACATCATGAAAACAAAATGAAAAGAGATTATTCCTCAATCACAACTAAAATTAAGTCAACGCTTTCTTCTAGTCATGTTTCTTAGGCTTTTTCTGAGTCTACAAGATCATGAGGCATTATGTGGCCAGATGTGAAATTAAATTAGAGATAAATAAGTACACCACTTTTCGTACTGATTTAAGAGCCCCCGTGTTGAAAGCTCACCATGATTTTAGTCTGCTTGTCCATTATCATGCAATGAACCGTCCCTGTATTTTAAAACCTAGAAAATAAACACTGTTTTTTCACCCACCACAGGAGGCTCAGACTTGGACACTTTTTGTGAGGCCCTCAGACAGTCTCAGACAGAGACAGATCAATTTTAGATTAGATTCTTTTTTCCAATGCCTGAAAATCTTTTTTCTTCAAACACATTATTTTAAAGACTTCCATAAAAGGTATGGCGATGTAAGCCCACATTTCAAACTCATTTACTATGCTTCCTGATTCTCCAATCTCAGGCTTTTCACTTCACTTAAGACTTCATTTCATCATTACTTGTAACCTCTTTTCTCTCCCTACAATCTAAGCAAAGAAAAAAACATAACATGGCTGAAGCAACTCCATAAATAAATAGGTGAATAGAAAATAAATAAATAAGTAAGTAAATAAATAAATAAATACACAGACTGTCAGGAAGAACCAGATTCGTCTCTCCCACATCTGTGGAGATCGGCAGCTCTTTTAAGCTCCTGCTGCTGCAACCCCCCCACCCCCCACCTTCTCTGTGCGCACACACACACCACACACACACACACACACACACACCATCAATGCACATCACCCAATCCCACCCTACCACCATGATACCCCTCCTCTGTGATACCTATCCTCTGAGCCTTGAGTCACATTTGATTTCCTGCCAAGAACAATGCACCGCCACCTGATCTGGGCTCCATCAAAGTCAAGGTTGTGCCTTAACACAATCTCAACATCAATCGACACCTCTTTCAAGGCTAGTAAATTAACAGTGGTACTGGAACATAGTGAAAGCATGGCAACCCATCTGTGCAGACAACAGATTGGAAAAACATGCTATTACCAAAGCAATTACCTCTCGATAAAGGTTGAATGTTCACTTTAGACTGTTGCATGTTTTCAAAATCTCGTTGCATGATTTTCAAAATCTTAGAATCTCTGTGTGGGTTCCACCATATGTTGTTCTGTGTTTTGTGTCCTGTTTGGTACTGAGGCACGAATGTTGAGATTTGACTTGCAAACTTTGAAACAAACCATTTCCTTCCACTACATCAGGAAATAGGGTGACAGTGTTATTACCTATATTGCTGCTACTACGTCAAACCTCCTTAAGCAGCAACACAAATCCATGTTTTGAGCAGTGTGAATGACCTCTATCAGACTCAACTGAACTAAAGTAAACAGCGGAAGAGAAAAGAATTGCAGAAGTTTACGAGGCTACAGGAAAGCATCCGAGACCCAGACATAATATTTTCCAGCGAGGGATCGCTAGCCAACCTCAGACTAGTAAACAGGAAAGCACAGCATTTAAAAGTTAATTCTTGAAAAGTATAAGCCATACACAAACTGTCTATATGGGTCTTGGTTGTAGATTTTTTTCAGATGTGTGTGTCTGTGATCTTTACATCTAGAAGCAAATCACACACTCACACATATGCATGTGCTAAACACAGACTTATCCACACATACTAAGCATATTTCAAACAAACGTCCAGTTAAACATGTGTATTTGGCAAATATTAACAGTGTATACAGTACACACACACGCACACTCACACACACATACAGACAGACACCCCCCCCACACACACACGCGCACACACACACACACACATATATATGTGTAACATATATACACAAGCACACACTTTTTATTTGATCAAACTCTAAACAAGGATTTTATAGAGGAACACAGATGTCATTCCTTATAGCCAGCAGCCAGACATGCAGATGGCCTCAAGATGCAGCCAACAATTACCAGCCAAGAAAATATTCATACTCTCCGTAAAGTTCAGCTTTTAATCAATACTCCTATTCAAACAACAAACAGAACAGAGCAGTACAGGTTTTTGCATTAGGTTAGGTTATGTTGCATTTTTATTTGTAATGAAAATGGGTCTGTCATCCCGAAATGGACTCTTTACTTGTCTCTGGAGCCATTGCGTTTGACAATGTGACGGAAACTCACTTTTATGTTATTTCAATCGGTAAGCCTCTCTGAATCGGAGGAGGGAAAAAATAAGTCTAAGGGGGAAAATGCACAGTGTGTTATTTATGTGGATACATAAATAATGGTTTGAAGTGTCTGGAAAATAAAGAATTCCATTTGATCAATCCACATCAAAATTACAAAAGGAGACATCCATTCAAAGAAGGCCTATTCATTTATAATATTCTCTCATTTCAGTGGAAGCAAGACCAGGAGCTGAGATAAAGGAAGACTAAATTGAATGCTCCACTCAAAAACTCTTGGCAACACTGTTTATCAATTTTTTGATAAATTGATAAGTTTTTCTTTGCTGACTAAATTCAGAATCGAGAGGGCTGCTTTTCCTCGGCAGCCCTGCACATACGGGTGCAAGGTCACCACCTCATACATGCACCGGAGCTAAACTAAAGATGCATTCATGAATTCAGGATTTTCCGAAAAAGAAACACAGACTGCATAACAGACCATTTTAACCAAGGCTCAAAAGCCAATTTCCTTGCAAAAATTGCAAAAACAAGAGTGTGTGACAGTGTGTGTGTATAGATGTGTAAGTAGTGCACCTACTGTATGTGTGTGAAATATCAATAGTGTCACAGTGAAACTGAGAGAGGATATGTCTCCAGTTCATTCCCCACAGTGTGGTTCCCACTGGAACACAGATGCAAATGCATTCCCAAACAACAGCTAACTATGTGCAACAGTTTCAGTGGTACATTTCACCATCTGCTTTCAGAGGAGAATACAGTTAAAAAAACAAGCAAATGCTGATTCTGACAGAAGTTTCAGAGAAACTGCAATAACTGAATTATGGGTAATGCACCTTCTTCCACCTCCTTCTGAGAATGTCTACATGACTTAATCTCTTGACGTTTTCATCCCCTCAGAATTCTATTCTTATTCAGTATTGGTAGAGGTGTGTATGTAGGTGGGTGTTCTGCAGGAATTTCTAAATTGATCTTCTTGAAAATTCCCTCATCAGTATTCCCTCATCAATAAAAAAAATGTCTTACAGACTGAGTTATGTTATCTCACTAAACATTAACAGCACATTACACAATGCATTTCTCTTGACTACAATGTACAAAGCAATTTTTCCTAATAATTTTTTCATGGTGTAAACAAACGTGCTGTTTCTGACATACTTCACATGGCAATGAATATGATTTGCTTAACTCTTGGACAGGGGTGTTGATGGCATAGACAAGCGCTCTTTAGGTCTGACATGAGCAGTCTGAGCCCCAGCCCAGCCCATCCCATCCTGCTGCCCTGCTTACACTTCCTGCTCTGCCTCACCTCGGAGGGCAATCAGGCTGATTTAGTGGAAGGTAAATCAAACGGGTAAATCTGCAGCGTAGTGGACCATGCCCCCCCAAAACCCTCAGCACACACACACACACACACACACACTGCCACCACAACCACCACTACTTCCCTTCCCCTGATTGTGGTGATTTACTGCAACGATGGCTCACAGTTTCATTAGGAAGCAAGGTCCGCTTTCCCAGAAAGCTCCATGCAGCTTCCTTGCACAGGCACATCCAAGGCCAAAGCAAACACTCCCTGTCGCTGTTATCTGTTTACAGAGGGAAGCAGGAATATTTCCTTCGCATCTGATTTATGCTGAACAAAAAAAAAAACCCTGCACTCTCTGTAACATATGTAAAGATGTGTAGTGATACATTATTAGTGCTAATAAAGCCTATTTCAAGCCTATTTATTATTTTAGACTGAAACGTTTTGGACAAAAATTAAACACGCCAGACCCTTAATTGAAAGTAAATCTGTTGTCAAATGATCGAGGAACAGATTCTTTCCACAGACAAACAGCCCTTTGCTTTTAATATAAAACATCTGCTAGACTTTCCACATTTTAATGGTACATGCAAATTTATAAAAAAAAAGAACTGAGGCTTAACACACACACATTCACGCACGCACACACATTCATGACCTCTCTCATGCTGCACACACGATACACGCAACTATGTGCACAGACACAAGCCTGCACTGAACAAGACATACATACACTATTAAAAATGCATATGCAGACACCGACAGAGCACATAATCATGTTCTCACTGAAGCCATGTTATAGTAATATCCTCAGTCATCTAGGCTGTATCTCTCCCCCTGCACCCCAGTCTGAGAGACTCATTTCCCTCTGACCATTTAACAGTGTCTCTTGGATGGAGATTAAGAGCGCTGCCTGTGCCATAAAACTCTGGTTTAACTATGCGCTCACTGTGTTCCTGTACCTCAGCCTCCGCAATCACACATCGTAGCAGGGCTAGGGATTTTTATTTTGAGGTGTCATCTCACTTGTAAGATGCACCTATCATTCCTGCCACAGTGCTTTTCATACAGTCATGATGAAAAAGATTGTTTAAGATATTTTCAAATATGCTCTCCACTGGAAGTATAGACCCCCTGAAAATAAAAGGTTCTTTTTAGAGGCTGATAACCATGGCAACAGACTCTAGGGGTCAGGGGTCAATGCCTTGGAGGGAACACCTGCTGAGGTACCTCTGGACGATCGACCCCTAGCCTGCAGGGGTGTCGGCGAACATGCAGCTGTCTAAACGAGAAGCGGAATGTGTAAGAATGCGCCCTGCCTGTCACCCTGGTTACCAGGGCTTCTGACTGGGCAAATAAATACCATGAGCTGAGAAAGCATCCCTGGATCCTCCACCCTCAAACACAAACAAACACACACACACGCGCGCACGCACGCACGCACACATGCACACACACACACAAACACACACACACACACACACACACACACATACACACACGTTTACACACATTTAAAATACATCTAGGGGAGACAGGAGAAGAGGAACAATCGTCGAGTTCCTGCAGGTCCTAAAAGTATCCACACAGTAAAATTGTTCCTGACAGAGAGAGAGTGAATTTTAAATGAAAGACTCTGGGTCAGCTTACACCCATAAGATTACACTGTGTTCTTACACTTGAAAACTTTTTTTTTCTCTTGAAAACTTTTTTTTCTCTCTCTCTCTTTCCCTGTGTGTGTGTGTGAGTGTGTAGGGGTATGAGTATATGGATGGTTGGGTGTGCATGGTGTGTGCAAGCTAACGTCTTTCCCAGATCCAGGGACAGACCTCCAGGGAGGACCCGCCTGTACGCACACTCTGTACCTTCAAATTCATTCTGGCAGCCTGTGAGCTGTGAGTGTTGTGTTTTCACCACAGCACAGCCATTTGAATTTAGAGCCAGTGTTGAAAATCTATCCATCAATAATGATCATTACAAGGTGTCTCCTCATTTTGGGCCCACTTCAACAGACCCAGCTGTGTCGACAGAGACTTTAGACTTGGACATGTTCTGCGATGTTGTAACGGGGCTATTTTTGAGTGGTGGAAACAGTATTTTAAGACAATATTTGGTATAAAAGGAGGTAAACCTAACTGACCTTCAGTCAGTGATAACTGAAATTCAACAGCTGGTCTCTGGAGCCATAGCTGGATTCCTGACCAAACCCTTGGCTGGATCTGAAGGTTAGCTACTTTTTGGGCCCTTCAGTGAATGGTACCTATCTGTCTGAGCTGAGACTCTCAAGGCCTAAGTGACTCTAGAACTGCTCTCAACTTTCTCCCAGCACTCTGGCAACTTACACCTCGGTCCTTCTGATGTATATCAAAACAATTCGATCCCTCCAGTGGCAGCTGGATCAATGTAGCGCAGGACACCTCACTCTGGCGAAATCTTCGGCATCCAGAGTGAACGCGGTGTTCTTCCTGTGGGTCGGGGGGTGGGTGGGGGGTTCCTTCTCCTCCTCCACCACCTCCTCCCTCATGCAGTAACTGATCCATCTGCATTGTCAATTATGCCCCGAAGCCCTGAAAATGTTGTTATTTCCTTTGATTGCAGCCAGAGAGAGAGACCAGTGAGAGGAAAAAAAAGTTTGGTCTCCAGGAGGATGATTCCTGTGTGCTGTGATGTTGCAATGTTACCACACACTCCAAGACACAACAATATTTGGCAAACACCAATTTGGCAAACACCAAGTCCAATTTGGCCATGTCTCCCATATCTTCATGCAACACAGCTGAATAACTTAAAAGTTCATGGTGATGAGGTGGAAGAAAAAATCCTTATTGTAGTCCCATTATCCCATTTATGTGAGATTAATTTGTTATAGACAGAATTTGAGACAGCAACTCCAGTGCCTTCTTCCTTGGCACATATTGTGCAATTAATGAAATCTACTCAGATATAACCTCAACAACAGCCTCAACAACAGCCTTCTGTATTTCTGTGTATTTTAATTGGATGCTATCATACCATTAGTTGATGAATCCAGTAGTTAATTAGGTCTTTTGTTGGGTAACTTTCCATTTACATGTGCTTTTCATTAGCATGGGCTATATGCAGCCCTAACTGCACTTTAATAGCAAGGGAAGCATTTCTTTAATGAGTTTCAGATTAAAGAAACCCACATTGTAATTTATTAATCTACACAGAGTGATTCTGTCATTTAGCGGTTGTTTTATCCCTCTGATACAAAGCATTTAATACTGATTAAAAGACTTCATAGTCAAACAGGAAGCAAGCATGAAAGGACTGTGTTTTGAAAGTGATGCTCACAGACAAAGCACTACTTTCAGCAGCTGATATGTATAGCTCTACAACATTGCTCTCTATATTTACTTCTTAAGAGAGCATTATATGAACGATAAACACAACGATACAACGATAGATGGTCCTCTATTCTTTGACAATCGGCAATGCAAATGTTCTCTTTCTCTGCCTGCCATCGACTACTACAACATGGGAAAGATTAAATGTCGTTGTGTTTAGGAACACAAGGCTCTGTTTCACCCACCATGTGCAACAGCAAAGTCATGCCATTGACAAACTTGTAATGATCGTGCTTGTTTTATTTTCTTTCAACATTTCATTATTTTGGCAAACATTTGCCACCGATATTTATGGGGGTAAATTTCACAGATGCACAACTCCAGAATTATTACAAGGCCAGAAATGTGATGCAATAAAGAAATGGGGCTGATATAGTGCAATATCTTACCTAAAGGAAGGCATCGTTAAACACATAAGAGGACATTTTTGTATTGAATTGGCTGGTGGGGGGGTGGGGGTGGGGAATTCAGCAGAGGGTCTTTCCGCATATTGGAAAATTAAAACGCAGGGAAAATGGGGCCCCATGGTGCAATGCATGTTATAAATATGTTAAAGGGCCATTCCACTTGTCGAGGCGCTATTTGTTTCCAATGAATCAGAGCAAAGCACCTCCAACAGACTTCTCAATAACGCCTTATTTGCTGGTACAGCACTATGGGTAATGTGAAACAAATGGAAATCAGATCTGAGCACGCCCCGGAGGAGAAAACTGCCTAGCATACTGGGTCACTATTCTGCCGGTACCGCACAAGGGGATGCCAAGTGGCCATTTATCTAAGTACCTGACAGAAGGGTTTAGTCCCTCATGGACTGGCAAAAAATGCTATGAACTTCCAGCTACAAAAGAAAATGGCAAACTTTTGAATAACCTGTCTCCACATAATAAGTGATTGCCGATGTTATATTGAAAAAAGAAAGAAAGATATATGAAGACATTCAAGGGATAAGCAACTCACCTCACCTTCCACAAACACAGGCATTATTTCTTTCAAACATTATTTCATTTTTTTGTGGTTCTGCCAGTATGTTTACTGAACTCAGAATGCCGCCTGCCTGTATTGATTGCATTGAGCCTGTGGTCTGGTCAGTTCGTATCTTTCCTTGTCTATTGACCAGCTTCTCCATCTGTCATACCATGTCAGTCATAGCATCAGACACAGGAGTCCTCTCTTCTCTTCTGGCTCTCCTAACACTGGACAGTAATTGAGGCCTTTTGTCTGAGGAGGCGGTGGGAGTTCATGAGTGGGTGGCCGAACACGCAGGTGGACAGATGAGACGTCTCACAGTGACATGACGTGACAAGGGTGACAGACTATCCCGGAACGATCTTGACTCAGTGTGACACCGTGATTAACGCAGTAAATGGGTCGCAGTTGCGGAGCGAAAAAAACAAAACTAAACAAAACAAAACACACGCACAAGTTTATGTGCACATCTCATGAGAATTTCTCTTACTGGAATGCAGATAATTGAATCTGTTACAAAACAGCATGAAAAAAGTGACGTGATAGCAAATGCCATCCAGTCTGATCCAGCATGGTTTAAAGAACCAGGTTTCACTTTTTTCTTTAAATAATGCATTTAAATCAGGTTAATAGCCTCACCCTCTGAAAATGCTAATGGACGCTATCTGACAGCTAATGGCTGAAGGAAATATGTCTAATTTCCTTATGCTGCTCTGAGGGCTGATATGAGGGAGAATACTATCCAACATGAAGCACTTCCCATCATTAATGGCTCTATTGTCCTCAGCATTGCTGAGAACGTTCGATGTGACAAGTCTGTATGAGAAAATGAGGAGGCACTCTTCCATGTGCCTGACCTGTGCAAGACATTGTGTCTTCGTTTGGCTTAAAGCCACTTCCCTTGAAAACTCGATATTGACTTTGGGGAGAGGCTTTGAGTAGAGGCTACTTCCAGAATAGAACAGTAATGACCAGAAAAAGAAAGAAAGAAAGAAAGAAAGAAAGAAAGAGACTTGCAGTTTAGTGACAGTGAAGGAGTGAGTAGTGGGTGACATTTGGCAAGGTCCTGTTGTTCACCAAAGTTCTTTCCCACATTCCACAGAATGTGACAACAAAGGTCTTTTAATCTTGTACAATGGATGAGGGAATGAACACAGGACATTCTTAGAATGCCCTAACGTTCTCTCCAGATGGGATGCGTTGATTTTTTCTAGAAACTACTGCGATAGAAATTGTGTGTTTCTGATGTTGTTTTGAGTAGAGACACATCCACATGTTTAGCCCCTTAGGCTACTGCGGGTGAACAGACAATTTCTTCCGGAACATACTGTACCACTGTGTCATGTCTACACACTCATGCTGGATACAGACTGATTCTGTCTTTGCTTTTCTTCTCACTGATGTTCTTGACACACATGACCATAAGTAAAGATTCACACTCACACACACACAAGCCACCCCTATCAAGCTTGGCCACACCAGGACCAGAAAAATGTCACTCTTTAATAATTCATATACCAATCAAAGAATCTCCATGTCATCTGACATTAACACTGGAACTGGAGTGGGTGGAAATATTAAATATCCGGCAGATAGGCATTCATATTTCTTCTGCCCTGGTCCTTAACATTAGCTTTATTACCAGCTAGGGTTATGTGGCTTACCCATAACATTTGTAATGCTGAGTTATATTCATAAGCTGATATAATAAGCACTTTCCATGACCCCCATCACTTCTAACCCAACAACAGTGTCCCTGTCCCATCTACCACGCAAGGAATGATGAACTCCTTTAACACATTTAACAGGAAAAATTGTCTGTTTTGTTTTAATGGCTTTGTAGTAGGTAGGTACATTTCTTTGACTCTAATACACATTATAACTATATACAACATATGCAGATGTATCCATAGCCTAGTTATCCAAATACAGCCACTTTCATTGTCAGTTTTGCTGTCAGTAATAAAAAAAATAAACATCTTTGGCATGATAGTGTCATTGAAAAACACTAGAAAGTGGTCTGTAACAACCAGTACACAAACTGAAACAACTCTGATCTCATAAACTCATAATGTACAACTAAAAACACCCCTCTCCAACTCCAGTACACCTCCACTGAGGATAAAATCAGGCCCATATAATAGGGAGTGTGTGTAACCTAACCTGTGTCATCCTGGCTCTGCACTCAGCCAGACTCAGACCCACACCTCAGAGCAGCACAGAGTGGGAGTTGAATACGCTAGCAAGTATGCTAAAACTCCAGGGTGCTAGTCTCACTAGCATGTCTCTTAGGGGTTGGGAGGAGATGTACGCACCATACAGCTATCAACCAACTGGCTACCAGTGTAAATGCAAGCCATTTGAAACTTCAGAAACACTGTTAATCTTAAGCAGTACCTTGTGGATGCATTGAGCCTGAAAAAGAAACACCACTTTAAATGCATAAATTGCATCAAGGGGACATCTCCACTAGCATAGCATCCTAAAACCTAAAAACAGAGAGGGTAAAAGGGAGCGAGAGGCACAAATGTTCTGTGTTCTATTTTTGCAAGGGGTGGGGGGTGGGGGGGATCAAAGTTAAGCCCTCATACACTGATACAGAAGATCATTGAAAAGTTTATATTGTGATGTCATGTGACATATTCACTGAACTGAAATGTATCATGTGTCACTATCTTGGTTAGCATTCAATGATCTTTGCTAAAGGTAGTTATTGTTATGTAAGCATGCTGCATAGCATAGACCTACATAACATACAGTCTCGGGGAGTCTAAAGGAAGCGAGGAAAGGAAAGTGAACCAAAATGTAACCCTGGACCTCTCCTTCATTCCATGACCCCTTGTGAAGCTCTGCCCAAAGAAAACAGTACTAACATATTAGCATTGCCAGAAGCCAGGTCAAATAACACCGGTCCTTGAGCATGGTACTGGTAGACTAAAACTGACAATAAAACAGCAGCACAGGGCAGGGGAGATGGGAAAGTGCCTCTCAAGAGCACCATAAAGACTAGGATGGAGAATGAAAAAAGATGATGGTAGTAGAAATGAGAGAGGGAAAGAGCGAGAGAGAGAGAGAGAGAGAGAGGAAGAAAGAAAGACTAGGTATGCCTCCTGCAGGGCAAGTGAGCCATCAGAAACCAGAGGGTCAGAAAAAGGCCCTACACAAACATGCACCCCATTAACTGCCACAGTATGTCTGACACCACTCTATGGACCTCCTCCATGTCTCAGATGGCCCCCTCCCTGACCACAGCATGTGGCCTGAGTCAAAGAGTCAGACCTCAGGGTCCAGCCTCCTAAAACAACATGGCTCCCATCAGAGTACATGATATTGCCTTGGAAGAGCAACAGCTCAAACAATGAGAAATTCTAGCACTGACAGTGCAAGTAAAAGTGAAGGAAAGTAATGCAAACAACTTTTCTGTGCATTAATTCAATAAATTGCTTTTCAGTAATCAAATAGAATATACCTGTGTTATCCTTATTCTGTGAGATGTTTCATAGAAACAGTGAACAGTGCAATTGACTTGGTCTATCTGTCCTCAATCAAAGCTATAATGAAGGACATAACAGTTGAGTTTTAACACAGCGGCTTACATTAGGATCCTGGCGAAAATGAGGACATGCCTGCACAGCATCCCTTTATTTTCCTTCTCTCTTTTTCATTTTTTTCCTGCTTTGTGTCGTAATGTTCAGGAATGTTTGCCATTTGTTTCTGACAAACACCACAATTTTGTGCGATTGCTAAAAGAACCCAACATCAATTCATCAAATCATACTCTTAGCATCTTTTCATCAGTATTGACGAGGATAAAGTCAGACTTGTGCAGGCTCCATTCTCTATTGCGTCCACAGCAGAATTAAGTATTGATTTTTCTCCTTTACATTCTGGGGCATTTTTTTTTTATTTTCCTTTCTCTTCTTTCAGTGAAAGTCTGCTCAAACGATACAGGTTTACAGGGGGACACACACAATGCCCTCAAAGCTGTTGCTTTTCTACTTTTCCAACAACAAAAAAGAAGGGAGTCTAGCTCTGGTGAAGGATAAAGATAACACACAATCCAAACTGAGCACACATGAAAAACAACCTGGTCAGCTCTGCCAATAGGAAAACACTCAAAGTGGTCTGTTTGTGAATTTTAATGGCCCTTTTATAGCATGTCCCCAAGTGTTGTCCTGCAGCATACCGATCCGCACAACTTCAGATGTATGTTTATACCGACTCACAAGAGCTTGGTTGAAGAAAGGTAGGCTAGTCACCAGGGCCTGTTCTCTCACAGTACCTACAAAAGTAGATGTTTCATCCACAAATGGTCTCAACTTGTAGGAATTTTGGTATTATTAGTACACTTTGAAGTCAAATCTGAGAGCAGAACTCGAATCCTTAACAGCCCCTGAATTCTGATGAGCTACTAGGCAGCAGTGCTCACACAGTAGCTAACAGACACACTGGGGCAAAAAAGCAACCATATCTGCTTTGACAAATCCATGCACATGTTTTTAGCATTAGATAGTGATCCAGAGAGGATAGATCAGCATACCACACATCCGTTTCTCCGTCTTGTGACATCCTGTCACTTTAGAGATGAGAGGGGACTATTTCTGATTTGCACCCACCTAAATTTAGATTCCAAGCTTGACGCTTGGGATTCCTCCATAGAAGTTAGAGGCACCTGTTAATGGAGCAGTGCGATCAATGTCATTGACAGGGAAGAGGACATACGCAAGGCTGGCTACTGACAAACAAACACATGCAACCCTCTCAGATGTCTGGTCATCCGTGTACATATGAGTGTAGTCCAGCAAGAAGGTTGTGGTCCCAAAAGTTGTGTATATGAAGAATTTAGACATCATTCCCTCTCATGATGAGGCAGAAGGCAATGACTATGGTTGGGTTCATAACTGGTATCATTGCAGAGCACAATGAGTAACACTGTGTGCATCCACAGTTTCCAAGAGACAGCTGTTGTCTCCTTGTAGCTACGCAAATATTTTTTAATATATATTTTTAATAATTCCATATCAGTTTGTTTGTTGTATTCATCATGGTCCAGGTAAGGATTTCAACAGGGCGTACATGCAAATCGATTCCCACATTTCTGTGGACTATATAACACATATTGCTTATTTTAATTGGTCGTTTAACGTATTGTGGGAAATATAAAGAAAGTAAAGACTAAACAAAAAGTTTACATACCGGATATCTTGATAATATGCACAATAAGTCAGTACAACAAAGTAAACAGTAAGGCCTATGAGTGAGGCAAACTCACAATAACTTGGGATCTATGCGAAACAATCACTTCAAGTGAAACAAATCTGGTGGTATAGGCTCTGTGGCTTGTAATTCGCAACTTGCAGAAAAATGTGATTTTAACCACAGCACCAATTACAGTGGAAAATCTTTCACTCACCCCTTTGCTGAGCTAGACTGCATTGCCATAGCAACGCAATAAGCGTGAAGAGAGATAGGACTTTCATTTTTCCAGTCCGGTTATTTCTTCATTAGCGCACAGTCCGCCGGAGTCGGTTTGTCAGTGTAGGGAAGCTGAGGGGAGAATGTCAAGACTGACTTTTCCAAGTTCAGGAAACTCCCGCTCCCCTGGAGGAGGAGAGAGGCACAACTGGAAATGAATTTATGGGGCGCCTGAATCATGCAATACATAACTTTTAAAGTTAAAGCCCGCGCACGCAGATATAAAGGTTTTTGAAACGAGCGTTTTTTTATTTTTATGTTGGTTTTACAACACAGTGTTCTTGCCTACGCACTCTCCCCAGCGATACCGAAAGGCCTATGTTGCGATGTTTTTTCTACCTTTTTTCTAAACCTTTCTACCTTTTTTTCTAAAATGGGCTTCTTTTATTGAGGAGTTGCCTAATGCCAAATCAAAATAGACGTAATTAATCTTATTGTCACATCTTAAATTATGGTTAAGGTATGCAGTAAGCTATAGCCTATTGGAGTGTGCTATGAGTTGCCAGAATAGATTTTCTGTAAACGTAACACATGCCGTTAAAAGTTAACTTGGGTCAGTCTCCTAGGATAATGCTGTCTTAGGCTATTATGGCAAAAAAAAGTTTTACTATGTGGACAGCCGACGTTGCCCCCTCTAGTGTTCAACAGAAACTGCCAGTTAAAGGTAAGGTGAAGGATTTGGGCGGTGGGAGTATTTTATAGCAGTTACATCATGAGAGTGCACACAGAAAAAAAAAACTTTTTCCTAAGATTGTTAGTAACGCCCATAAAATAACCAAGAATTTATCTTGCTTCAGATTGTTGGTTGGTTTGTCAATTATAATGTGACTGTTCAGTAATCTGTCAATCAACTTCATCACGTGAGTGACTGAAATCCCTGAAATTTCAATTTAGTTTTTCAGTTGAATGGACTGGCTCAGGAACCTTGCTATCACTTCCTGTCAAGGGTTGAGTTTGACACCTCACCTGTGCCGTACTTGCTGGGGTGTTTCTGGGCTGCTGACAAGGAAAGGAGGCACCAATCATGCTGCTCATCTCATTCTGACCAGAAAAGTGGTTTACCTTCACAGCCCTTCAGAGGGAAAACACAGCAACAAACAAAAAAACTCCCTCCCTTGGCCAGAAGTGAGAAATGTTCTCTGTGAGGCTGAACTGGGTGGGGGCCCACTGCAGGGCTCTATGGTCCTCCAGGTTTCTGGCTGGGGATGAGGAGAGCCAGGCGTTTGCCCACAGGGACGAACTGAGCAGGTCGTACAGGGACGCTCACGCAGAGGAAGCTGGGGAGAATCCACATAGCTCCAGCGAGGAGCTGCAGGATGAGGACTCCCACAGGGAATCACCAAGTGGCACCTCTCGCAAAATTACTACATGGGAGGCAGGATGGAATGTCACCAATGCCATTCAGGTGAGTGGAACTAATGGACTCATTGCAGTGATGGACAAGATCAAAATCAGCACAACGTGGATACACGGACATTGCAATTTGGATTTAGTCTTTATCAGTTCTGGTCTAACATAGACAATTATGCTTACATTTACTTGTTAAGTATTAAAACAAGCAATACAATTTGAAATTTTAAATTAGTAAAATATTTACGTGGCTTAATTAAGTAAGGTTGTTTGAACAAGGCTTGTTTGCTTTGGCATTAGTGCATCCCTTTTTAGTTTTGAATAATGATTATGTGAACAGCTCTTCACAGCTTCATCTGTTTGCTGCCACTCTGGCTCCCATGTTCTCCCCTGTTTCCCTCTAATTGCCCAACACCCATTATCTGTCCTGGGCATTTTATTTTATTTATTTTTTTTTAATCCAAGAAACGCATCTACATATTTGTCCAGGCTTGCATTTAAACAGTGTTGTTTACCTGCCATCTATTGTTCCAACATGTTCAATACAAAGGGGGAGCTGTGTGTGTGTGTGTGTGTTTGTGTGTGTTTGGAAAGTGGGTGGGTGTAGAGACACTGTCTGGACTAATTAAATACATGTCATCTCCCTGTGTCCTATTTTCAATGTCATCATAGAAGGCTTTATGCAGAGATACAGTTGCTGCAGTAACTAAGCCACAGAAGAGGTTGTTTTCCAGTAGATGATGCCAAGGCTGTGTGCTTCATGATTAAGTTTCACAAGCAGCTGTTAGGGACAATTTACAAACAATTATATGTGCAGGGAAAGAACATTCTCGTGCATTTTCTGTAATGAGTATTTCTTTGTTAGCAGTTGTGTGAACACATCCATGCTACGTACTATCAATGCCCCTCAATAAGGTTTGTTGTGTTGGAAGATTTGTAAAAAGGGAAAAAAGACATTATAGTTAATTCTGCAAATAAATTCACAGGGCTTGACACAAACAATAGAGTTGGAATGATGAGTTTGCATTATAATGTATGTCTTTTAGGGTATATGCGTGCTGGGACTGCCATATGCACTGCTGCAGAGTGGCTACCTGGGTCTCCTGTTGCTGATCTTGGCAGCAGTCACGTGCAGCTACACAGGGAAGATCCTTATCGCCTGTCTGTACGAGGAGGACGAGTCTGGGCAGCTGGTCCGTGTACGTGACACCTACGAGGACATCGGCAACGCTTGCTGCCGCCAGCTGTGTCCACGGATGGGTGGTCGGGTGGTGCGGGCGGCCCAGGTGGTGGAGTTGATGATGACGTGCATCCTCTACCTGGTGGTGAGTATCAATCTCATGTGCCACAGCTTCCCCTTTGTGCCGCTCCCGCCGGCCGCCTGGTCGGCCGTGACCCTCCTGTTGCTGGTGCCATGTATGCTGATCCGAGATCTGCGTATGGTGTCACGTCTGAGCCTGCTCTGCATACTCGCCCAGTTCCTCATCACGTTGGTGACGGTAGGCTTCTGCCTGCACCAGGCACACCGTTGGTCCTGGCACCGCATGACACTCTGGGTAGATGCCGAGAAGTTCCTGGTGTCCGTTGGGGTGATCATCTTCAGCTACACGTCGCAGATCTTCCTGCCAACACTGGAGGGGAGTATGGAGCAGCGCAGCGACTTCACGAACATGATCACCTGGACCCACGCGCTGGCCTGTGTCCTGAAGACGCTCTTCTCCGTGCTGGCCATCCTGACGTGGGGCGAGGAGACCAAGGAGGTGATTACCAACAACCTCCCAGAGGGCCTGCGCCTGATGGTCAACTTGTGCCTGCTAGCCAAGGCCCTGCTCTCCTACCCTCTGCCGTTCTACGCCGCCTCAGAGGTTCTCCAGGGCTGCATGCTGAACCAGGAAAATGGTGCATCTTCGAAAGTGGCCATTTTGGCTCTACGGGCTGGGTTTCTTATGCTCACCTTTATAATGGCCATGTATGTGCCGCACTTCTCTCTGTTAATGGGACTGACGGGCAGTGTTACTGGGGCGGCCACGACTTTCCTCCTCCCTGCACTTTTCCACCTCCAGCTTAAGTGGCCTAAGTTGGGCGTCAGGCTGAAAGCTATCAATTTTCTGATCCTGATGTTGGGTTCGCTGTGCAGTTTATCTGGGTTAATTTGTTCAATTAAGGGGATAATTGAGGCTTTTGAAAACAGATAGAGCTTTAAGCTTTAAGCTGGGCCCTGGGCTATTTACCTGATCAATATGCAGAAACGTGTCAGGGCTTGGCAGGAGATGCTGGCTTACAATATACATGTATAACATTTATCTTTCCACAAGTTACCAAACATGTGAATAGATGGCAATTTTTTTATATGATCATTCATGTTCTTGTTAGCTTTCACAATTACGTGACCATGCAGAATTTAATTACAATAATTTACTGTTATACACTTAACTGACTCACGTTTCAATGACTGACCACTCATAATAACTTTATGCTTACTGCAAGGTGCCATATTTTGAATACATCTGTGCCCATAGGAAAGAAAAAATCACACTGTACTGTCAACATGTCAACACTGTTATTAGTGCATCGCATACAGTTATATAATTCTAATGAGTAATTTCATGAACAATTCTGTGTATTGATGCTACATAGGCTGTATGCTATATAAGTAAGATGCAATTACATATAAATATAAATAATAAACAAAACAAATAATAAAATGAAATGCTGTTTATGGCCTGACATAGCAATGCTAAACTAACATTAGTCATCCTTCAAAATCTATCTTACATCCATTGGAAATTCAAGATTCTATGTTGTTGAAGCTTGGTAGGAGACTATTTATCAAGTTAGGATTGCTGTGAAGCTGTCAGATGTTAATATCTTCATATTCTTATAGCTCTAATTACCAACTCTTCAGAGGTGTGGTGTCTGTCAATAGCTACTTGATGAAGATGTCATGGCTGATTATATTAACGTCAAACACTGTTGGACTCACTTGTCAGACCTAATTCAATTAGGCAATGCAACAATAAATGCAGCATCAATTAGTCCTGTCCGCCCACTTCTCTTGCAGCCATCAAACTCTATACCTTTTCATCACTGGTACTGGAATTACTGTACCTAAGACAGACTTTTGGCTAAATCCAGGTTCTCAACACGAGCCATGTGCACATACTAAGTATGGCCTGACGACGCCTACAGCAGCATGTTTGCCTAGAGCTTAGACTAAGGAGTAAAAATAACATGTTTTTTTTGTTTGTTTGTTTATTTATTTATTTTTGCAAAAGAAAGTTTCATCCAAAGCCCTGAACTGTGTATGAATCATGTATTGTGACTCACTCTCTCGTTTAATATTTTAAAAAGCCAGAGTTTCATTTAGTTACAAAACATGAGGCACATCAAAGTTTCAGTTCATGATATTGTATTTTGTTCATGGCAATATTGTCTATGTTTATTGTGTACAATGTCCCTTCAGAATATTCCCCTGTTCTCTTCACGAGGAAACAAAAGATGACAGAGAGAACATTGAACAAAGAGAGAAACAGAATCTATCTATCTATCTATCTATCTATCTATCTATCTATCTATCTATCTATCTATCTATCTATCTATCTATCTATCTATCTATCTATCTATCTATCTATCTATCTATCTATCTATCTATCTATCTATCTATCCTTCTGTATATCCCTTGTATTCCATCCAGTCACTGTTGAATGACTCAATAAGGTCACCAAGTGAGGGAACATGTCTGATGTGAGAGGACTGGCAACCTGGAGAGGGTGAGAGACATAACCTGAGAACATATACTGACCAGGAGAGACAGGTTATTGTAAATCAACCTCAGTGTTGTTTTTAAGGCTAACATGCATAGCGATACAATATTGATTTTATACACTGCATAAAAATTCAGTTATTATGCTGTCTTTGTGTATCTAATGGTCAAAACCCCAAAAACAGTGTCTGCTGCTTTTAAATCAATCTCAGGGAAGAGCAGTGTCTTCTGTGTGAAAGAGGAATAACAATCTCCCACAATCCTTTGGGATGTTCCAGGGCCTGTATTCTTATTAAACCAAGAGGAGCTAAGACAGAAAAACAGAGGCACATAGATCTGCAAATCGCAATGCTAACTGCAAGGGGCCAAATCCTTCAGCACAAAGAATTCACCATCCTTTGGTTTTTGTGGCAGAAAGCCTTAATCTCAAGTGCATTTAATTTCTCTTTACATATTTTTTTTTCTTCCTGTTTCATCTTCTTTTTCTTTTTCTCTCAAGTGTTCTCTCTCTCCCTCCCTCTCTCTCTCTCTCTCTCTCTCACCTGCAGCTTTAAATTGGTAGGCCACAAGTCAGTACCATAAACCACACAGTTAGAATTTAATCCTCATGGCCAATGTAATGCCCCCTGATTTAAGGAGGACCCACTGCTTTCTCCACTGCTGTGCACTGGGAGATTAGGACTCAGAAGGCCTGCAGGAAATGTCAGGAATCAGCTTTGATGGAAGCCAGGGTGTCTGGTAGTGCCAGCAACACAAAATGGACTGGTGTCTTTTATATTTCTCTCTCAGACTCACATGTCGGTGATTCAGACAGGTGCCAGGTTCAGACAGGTGCCATTTTAGAATAGAATAGAATAGAAAGCCTTTATTGTCATTATACACAGTAGAATGAGATTTAAAGCAAAGTGCCCAAAAGTGCAAAGTATAAATATGTCCTATGCAAAACTCCTACAAAGTATAAATAAGTTCTTTACAAAAACTACTGTACAAAACTACAATGCATTAAAAGAGAAAGAAAAACACCTATGTAAAGCCACTGAGTACCCAGACAGACAATAAGACAGATATGACAGACGTGAGTACAAACTGGCAAGCAGCATACAGGGGGGGTGTCCCTGGTTTCACTACATACACTCACCCACATACAAAATCTAACAGTCCTCAGTGCATATGTCAGTTCAGTATGGTAATGGCTTTGGATTAGAAACTGTACCTGAATCTATTTGTTCTGGCTGTTATGGACCTGAAAAGCCTGCCAGATGGCAACAGGTTGAAGAGATGGAAACCGGGGTGGGTATTGTCCTTTAGGATGTTCATGGCCCTGCTGAGACAGCGGGAGTTGAAGATGATGACAATTGAAGGCAGGGGGCAGCCAATGATTTTTTGTGTGGTGTTGGTCACCCTCTAAAGTCTTTTCCTGTCAGCCACACTGTGCCACACTGACATAGCGTAGGTCAGCATACTCTCAATGGTAAAGCGGTAGAAGGTCACCAACAGGTTTGTGTGCAGTTGCTCCACTCGCTCCACACGCTTGCCGTTGATGTACAGGGGGGCAGGGGCGGCTCTGTTCCACCGGAAGTCCAGGATGAGCTCCTTAGTCTTGGTGATATTCAGTGCCAAGTTGTTAGATGCACACCACTCACCAAGTTTCAGGACCTCATCTCTGTAAGCTGTGTCATTTCCCCCTGTTATCAGCCCCACCACGGTTGTGTCATCGGCGAATTTGACAATGATGTTCTCTGGGTGGGTGGGACTACAGTCGGATGTGTAGAGCGAGTAGAGAAGTGGGCTCACCACACAGCCCTGGGGGGAGACGGTGCTGAGAGTGCGGGCGGAAGAGAGTTAATGACATAGTTTCACCTGCTGGGGTCGGTTGACCCGGATGTCTTTAATCCAGGAGCAGATGGATAGTGGGAGCCCCAGGTTGGCTAACTGGGGATCACAATATCCGGTATTATTGTGTTGAAGGCTGAACTGTAGTCAATGAAGAGCATCCTGACGTAGCTCTCCTGTTTCTCCAGATGACTCAGTGCAGACTAGAGGGCGGTGGATATTGCATCTTCGGTGGATCTGTTAGACCGGTATGCAGACTGATGCGGGTCTAGGGTAGGGGGAGACAGGCTTCGATGTGTCTCAGGACCAGTTTCTCAAAGCACTTGGTGATAACTGGGGTGAGTGCTACGGGGCGGAAGTCATTGAGGCTGGTTGTGGGTGTGTTTTTGGGGTCCGGGATGACAGCTTGTTTCAGTAACAAGTTGAAAATGTTGTTGAGAAGACCAGTGCTAGATGGTCAGCACATGCCTTGAGCACTCTCACTGGTACTCCATCCGGGCCTGTAGCCTTCCTGGGGTTAACGGCACAGAGCACCCGTCTCACGTCCTCAGCCTCCAGAGTGAGCTTGGGACTCATGTGGGGAAAGAAGCTGTTCAGCTCCTCTGCCAGTGCCACGTTACAGGCCCGGAGAAGCCTGAGGATCTGGCTAGTCATCCATGGTTTTTGGTTTGGGAACACCTGGATGCTCTTTTCCACAGTGACCATACCAATGCAGTAGTTGATGTAAGACAGTACTGTGTCTGTAAATGTCGCCAGGTCTTCATGGTGGAAGGCTTCCCACTGTGTTTGTTCAAAGCAGTCCTGCACTCGGGAGAGGGCATCATCAGGCCAGGTGATAATGGTCTGTCTTTTGGGCTTTGTCTGTCGGCTGAGGGGGGTGTATGCGGGGGTGAGGAACAGGGAGAGGTGGTCTGACTGGCCCAGGTGGGGGAGGGGTATGGCTCTGTATGCATGCTTGATGTTGGAATACACATGATCCAGAGTGTTCTCCCCTCTTGTTGGGCATTTCACATGCTGATGGAATTTCGGTAAAACAGATTTGAGATTTGCCTTATTAATGAATTTGTCTCAATTCAGCCGAAAAAAAAGACATTCTACTTGGGTCAACTATTTGAACCTCGTGGGATGTAAGCTTGCACATTTAAGTGGTCTTGCAAAGTACAGTTCATACAGCAGTTAATGTGCTACAGCAGCAAAGAAATAATCCTTCCATACGGCCCTTTTCTAACCATCTCATAGAAGATTTCTACCCAACAGAAGGAGGCAAGAACCTGGGTGACCATTCCTGAATCAGAAGGTTGTATCAAAGCTTGGAACCACCACAGAGAGGCAAATTCTGTCCTTGCCAGGACAATTTTTTTTCTCAGTGGATAACAGGCCTATAATTACAAATCCATCTCACCCACAGTAGAGAGGAGGGTATAGAGGACAGGTGAGCATTGGCTGGGTGCCTTGCGTTCTTCTCTATGTAAGCTGCCGTGTGGTCTATTAACCTTTTAAATCTGACAAACTGGCCAGTTTTGAAAGTAAGCCAACACAGCGGCAGCTCCTCACAATGCTTCACAAAACCACACAATGCATTCACCTTGAATGCAACTCCTATTCATTCTTAAAGGTCAAATCCATTCTTTTCCTCTTTTCAAGTTTATGATTATGAAGTTTCATTTCAATAGACTCCCAAAGACAGTGGGTTAAGGACAACATATAATACATTTTATTTTATTAATTTTATGCTTTGTATTACTAGAATGTCAGAATCCATGATGCACTCCTCTCCAACATGACAATGCACAAATGTCAAGGATGTTCCATTGCCAAATGGATGCAACCCACTGTTTTCCTTCTGTGCTAATGATGTGCTGATGATTCACAAAACCCCACAGCTGTGCATAAAAAGTTCCTGCCCACTCACCATCATTTCCAGATGCTGCTTAATCACGCAAAAAGCAGGAAAGTGGAGGCGGACAGGGGCGACAGAGGAGCGGGATTCTTTCCTGAGCAGTCATCAGGTGGTAATCTGCTGTTACCGGCGAATGCTACGACACAGCTGGCTTGACAACCCCTAGAGAGACAACTCACGAGAGAGAGAGAGAGAGAGAAAAAGAGATCGCCCTGGAGAGCTGGGAAGATCAACACAAAGCATTTTCCGGGCTTCCGGCAGGTTCTTTAGGGCCTGGAAGGCACCAATGAGTCAAGCTGGGTGGAGGTGATGGAGAGACAGGGAGGGAGAGGGTGTTTAGAAAGGGAAAAGTGAGAAGTCTTCAGCTGCCAGACGTTTTACCAAGAGAGAGAGAGAGAGAGAGAGAGCAGCTAAACAAGATCAAGCAATGATCTGGATCAGGTCCTCAGCATAAAGGCTGATTCATACTTGTCCTACTCCGTCAATACGCAGACCCTTTCCAGCATGCTCTCCGAGGGCTTATGGATACCTCCCCAATTTTCTAAAGCCCTTTGCACATGACAACTGTTGAAAAGTTTAGCTTGTGCTTGCTGAAAGGTCAGCACCAACGGGGTCAAAGTTCAACAAACTGAACTGTGAGCAGCTGAACTGAACTGTGAGCAGAACATGATCAACTGTGGTGGTCATGTGTAACATTAACATTAACTGTGGTGGTCATGTGTAACAAGGCTGACCTCATGGATAGAGCACGTGATTGGTCAGCTGACTTTGGCTGGCAGAAAACTCATAATTTGCTTGTAAAGAAATAACATGAATAAAAACCTAAAACCTTAAATAACATTGGCCCATTGTTTTCCTATGGTTATTTTAAGAACGTTCTCTGTAAACCTATGGTTATCACACTCACAAATATTCCCCTAACCAAAAACTCAAATGTTGTTTTATGGCTTTATTGTGGCTTTCACATAACATTCCCACTTGGTTATTTTTAGATATTCTTGTTATAAAACGGTGTTGGAGCGTTACCGGAATGTTGCACTAAATTGTTGGTGTCCTCTTCAACACTTCAGCATATCGAAATCAGCAGAACAAGACAGTTAGACAGTTAAGCCAATACCCAGGCCTTTAAGGATAAACATATATGCCTATGTCTAATACCCTATTTGTCTAATACCCAAACTAACGTTCTAGTTACATTTGAAAACCTTTCCTGGCACCCCTTCAGAGACCAAAAACTACCTTCACAGAACATTCCTGTACCCAGCAGTTACCATCCTGGAATGTTCTGGAATCCAAAATTTTTTACCTGGGATGTCTTTTAGCAACATTAACAAAATGATGAAAAGCGACATGATCTTAATCATTGTATCAGTGTGAACTAACCTCTCTCAGAGCCTACACTTTAATACACCTCCAACAGAGGGCGCCAGCCCTCGCTAGAAACTTGTTACAACCACCCTCCCACACTTTTTCAGCCTCTCAGACAGACCCCCTACCCCTCTTAAAAGAGAAAAGCAATTATCCAAATGCGAGGCTTTGCAAGAGACTACATTAACCCAGTTGTAGGCTATCGATTGTGGTCTTGCTCAGGAGGGATGAGGAGGAGGGGGCATAAAGTCACTGTTTTCAATTCAACCCCTGTGTGGTGTCCTTTCTTTCCATTCTGTTCCACATCACCCTGTACCAGTAATGAGCCCATTAAAAGTCTCCAGTCTCACCACCCACACAATTGTTTTCTTATTGTAAAGGTCCTTTACACCAGGAAGTCATTTTAGCTGAATGCTGAACTTGAGATCTCTGATGTAACACTTTTCCAACAGCCCAACTCTTAAAAGGATAGATAGATGATAGATACAGGGTTTTTGTTTGGTAAGATCTGGCCTCCTCAGGGAATGTTGGTCTTTTTGAGGCCTACAGCTTCTGCTACTGCTGCTGCAAAAAAGATGAGTTTTCATGTACTGCTTTCATTCTTGACTAGTCTCTTAATACATCTGCCAAGGTACCAGGGAATTGGGGTGAGAGGGTTAGGCTGAGTGAAATGACCTTGGCCAAGATGAACTCCCAGGATAAGATGTCCTCATTGTTCCACTACTGTTTATTTATTTATTATTTAACTCTCTCACTTACGCTCCCCTGAGCAGTCGGGCCAATTCTGCAATTAGAGATATTGATGGTGGCAGATGTCGGCGGCTAAAGGGGGGACACAGCCAAACACACACAGCGCCCATGTCACAGTAGGCGGGGCACACGCAATCCAACCATGGCCAGTTTGTGCCTGGCATCCCCCCTGACCCCAAAGTGATTATCCTGCATGTGGAAAGGATAAGGCCCCCTCGGCACAAAAGGGTTTTTTTTTTTCTCTTTTGTTGGCACCGCTGGCACAGCAACTAACAGAGTGTGCCAATGCAACCTCGGAGCCAAGCTGCTGTCTCCATGATACCCTGGGTAGTGCGATACTTTGGTGCACTTGAGCACCCCTGCAATGTTTTAGTGGCTTGGCGAGCCATTGCTTTCTGGTGGAATCTGTGTCGTAGGCTGCAACTGTTTATTTAGGCCATGTTCTGTCAGTTAAGTGAGTGATAAGAGAACATGTCTGAGAACATGACACTTATTAGCTGTACCAAAACCTTACACACACACATACACTCAGGGGCGCCGACAGAGGGGTAAAAGTTAGGATGATTCCAAGGGCCTGGCACTGATAGGGGGCCCTAGAGAACATTTTAATATTATAATCAATGTTTGAGAGGCCCAAAATAATTTTCTGTCATTGGGCCCAAAATTTCTAGAGGCACCGCTGCACACACACAAACACACACACACACACACACACACACACACACACACACACACACACACACACACACAGGTGTTATGGAAGCCAGCCATGTTCAGATGTTATTTCAAATCATTGCCTCAGTTACACCATTTCACAAACTTAATTACTTTCCATGATCCAAGAGACAAATACTGGTCAGCTTTGTTTCCAGGCTGAGATGGCTATTGGTAGGACTTGTTAAATTTAAAGTTGACTGGCATTTTGCATGCTTTTATCCAAAGCAGCAAAGACTCACAATTTGGTGCTCAAGAATCAAACCAACTGTCAGTTGGTGACAATACTGCTGCTTTATTTGGTCCCCTCAACACCAATCACAATGTCTACCATTGTCACCAATTTTCAATGGTACCATTGTTTAGGTCAAGAGATGATCAGGCCAAATATTTAATGAAATATTTTCTCCCAGTGAGAATGTGGAACTGGACCACTCAACAGATGCCTAGAAAGAGCTGGCAATACAATTCCAACTGGAGAGTTAAACACACACCTGTAAAAACAGACCAAAGGCAAAGAGGAAAATAGAAAATTTGATACATATAAAAAAGGTAAAGATGCAAAGCCTTAAATTATCATTATTTAGTGACCATACTGTACGTCCCTGAAGATTTGTTCTTCCGTTTTTCTCTCAGACTTGAGCTCACTGGAACATAAACAATGAGGTGCATTGTGACAGCGGAAAAACAAAAGCCTCCTTGCAGCAAAAACCTCGTCCGAGTCCCATTTGTTTCTCCCAAGGCAAAATCTCCAGGCGTGGAGCACATTTCACTCCTATTCAATCTCCCCAACAAAAGGCCTCATGGTCCATGTGGGCATAATTAAGAAGAAGTAAGTGATATTGATAAATGCCATTGTGATGGTGGAGGCACTTCCCAGTTGGTTTGTGAATACACGCTGGCAGATAAAACCGTCTTCCTTTCACTTCAACCTAGAGGAAACAAAACAAGTGAAAATATCCCTCCCATATTCACACGCACACATACACACACGCACAAACATACACACACACACATACACACACCCCTGATCTCAGAGGAAATATTAATATATTAGATGCTTATGAATAATTTCACTCTAATTTATTCTACTCTTCTGAATAAACTCAATCTGCTCCAACTACGAGGCAATCACAAGGTACTGTAGGGTATACTACTGGGCTACTAGTTCACTGACTGACTGGGATATGGTCAAAAATAGCTTTGCTAAATGGATGTGAAGATGAGAACGACTAACCGAAACCATAGATGAAGCTATACTGTGAAATGTTATCAGATAATACTTTCCATCAAAGCACTGAGAATGAGAAAAGAATTGGAGAGAGAAAGAAAATAGCAGGATAGGAGAAATGACACTTCAGTGGGGTATGTTAAAAGGCCTTTGTTAACACCTTTAAAGTGACAAGCTCCCATTTTCTGCTATTCTAGGTATAGGAGCAGATAATTGTGAGCCTGGTTAATTATTGTGAAATTATATGCGAGTAAGGCAGCTGGCATTTTAAGCCAAAAACTAAGGTAGGTAACCAGCCCCATGCCTTTTGTATCAAAAATTCTCTCTTTCCATCTCACTATCTTTCCTTTTGTGGTAAAATATCAGTGAGTGGCGAGACGGAGGCCTTTTTGGAATGTGCCACACTATATCTTCTAAGTACAATGACGTGATCAGTAAGTGTATTACTCACGATGGTGCCGTGCTTTCACAAAACTAAGCTTTTATCGTATTTGTCAGCAGTGCTGTGTTGATGATGAATGATGAAACATTTTTAATCTTCCAGAGAAGCAATCTGATAAAATGAGGCAGCAATAAGCAGAAATCTTATTAACATGACTGTAGCTTTATCATAATCAAATTATGAACACAGCCAAACCAATTATGAACAAAAATGGAATTAGGAGAGTTAAAATGTCCATATAATTGGATTGCATTTTTCAACTTTTGTGAATCTAAAGCTGTTGCCAGCCTTTTAATCAATAAGCCATATGACATTTTGTCACAACCCATTAAAATTTGGAATACGGTAACTGTAGTCCATAATTACTGTCACCTAAATCAGTGATGTACAAAATTGGACGGCAAAGCAGTTGTGTATTCTTTCATATAAATACTGTCATGCCTTTGTGAATGCCTCTCGCAAGGTAATTTTTAAAGCGTCATTTAGTCCTCACCTAATGGCTTCAATGCCATTATGTTGGCATTTAAAAGCAAAGGTGATTTTCCAGTGTCCTGGAATAAGGCAGACGAAAGGGCATTCCTAGTGATTCCCTTCTGACAAGCCCTTACATTTTTGAAAAACTATACACATTTTGAACCCTGAAATTTTGCTCCAAAATGTCAATGACCATTGCATTACAAACTTATAACTAGAGGGTACAGGATTACGATCCAGGATTTAAGAGTTTCCATATGAGTGTGCACATTATTATATAACATTATTATATAACATAGTTTAAGTTAAATACTTTAGTTACTGTGCTGCACTTTGCATTAATCTGTGGCACTATACTATAGAATAAAATTCAGTCCGTGTGAAAGGTTGCATTGGGTTTTATAATGGCATTGGACGCAATTCAAATTGTAATCAAGCAGCAAAATAGCAGTTTTAGAATCATGGAATTTCCAAATGATGGGCTCTTAAGAAACCCAATATGGTTTTATGCACAAAAAAGTATAAAGTGGCCACACTGTGCATGCATTTGCTCTGACTTATGTCGTGGCCACATTACCGTATTGTTACTGTAACTTGCCGTGTTGTCCATCAAACCCTGACTTACAATGGTTCAGGACATCGGCTGGCTCAATCTAAAACCATATTTTTTCTAACACGCTCTCATGGGCTCTCGTGATTAGAAATTACTATATGAATCTATACAGCTTCTTTGGGATGTAAATATGAGTAATCTCTCTCTTGGATCGTCTGTTTGAGTGACAATATTCAATATGAATTGCACTGTGAGCAAAACTCGCAATATAAATGAAATATTACTTCTGATATAGCCTGGTTCTCACATACTGATCTGCTGTGCAGCTTAGTCTGGCTACTTTCCTGTCATCTCTCACTTCCCTGTTCACATTGGACAGACCGACAACCAATCAGACCAATGCTTTCAGTGACATTTGCAGAAACAAGATGGAGCTGGCTCATGAAATAAAACACACTTTACACCCTCCTCCATAGTGTCAGCGGAAAAAGAAGTTTTTGATTGTTTTTTTTGTCTCAGCCAAACTGAACAAAAGTGCAGAGTGGCCAAACTGATCAGTATGTACCAATGTGACTACTTATATGTACATAGATAGCTCACCCTGTTTTCAAATTTAAAAAATGATAACATATTGGGACCTGCTTTGAAGACAGGCAATAACATCTGATAGGAAATACAGACAAAACGAATTTCTTCCATTTACAGGAAATATTCCTCATTGAGAATAAATCTAAACATTAATAAATAATGTTTGAAAATCATCTAAGTCTGCTGTTGAGAGTTAGCCCTGCAGCTATGTTTTCACTCACTAACATTTTATGTTTGAGATTTATGAGATTTATGTCTGACACGGCACTCTCCAGAAAGCTGCTCAGGCACACAATGATGATCTGATCAGTTTTTATATTCTTCTGTAAATTGATTCTGTTTAATCAATTATACATGATGAAAGCTCGGTCCATGAAGTGTGCGGTCTGTGACGTGCATGGTGTCACAGAAATCAATGAGGAGCTGGGAGCTTACAACTTACCCGAGCATCCAATTACCTGAGAACAGCGTATTCCTGTAGACCTGTCTGAAAAAATCACTCCCATTATGCTGGTTGGAGATATGCATTCCCTCCCCACACAGATTCACTATGCAAATGTAGAAGTCAACAGCCTACTTTTATTGTCCTAACTGCACTGACCTTACTAACATAATAGATTTAAGTAGCTGAAAAATGACTGAACAAACCTGATTACAGTCATTTCCTCATATAATTTCGAAATTACCTGTTCCAATTTTTTTCTTTTTTTCTAGTTGACCTTGACATTGCCCTTCCTTCTCTCATGCAATCCAAAGTTTTAGTAAAAGTCAAAGTAGAAGTAATTTGGAGTTCGTTTTTAAGCCCGGAATTGAAGAGACTATTCTTGCCCATGGATCAGGAACAATGAGGAAAAGAGACTAAATATAAATGGTTCACAGCTGGCCAGCAAGCTAAAAGACATCCTGAGATGTTCTTGCTATAGGTGCTGCACCAGTTCTATAGGTGCTCTGATCTGCTGTAAGACTTACATGGTCTTGGATTCTTGTGAGCTGAAAAGAAGAAACATTCTCAAACCAGCATTTCAACAAAGGGGAAGCCTTATAGGGGCTCTCCTGACAACAGCAAAGAAATACATTAACAAGAACTAACCCGGCGTTCACTGACCTAGTATCTCAGTCTTGAAGATTGAACCTAGTCTGGATACTGTAGCCTCACACCTCTCGGATGGGATCAATTGATATATTGATATTGATAAAATGCATCTGTACACTCGTGGTACTAGTGGATATACCTATAACCTACAGTAGGCTATATGACCCACAGTGTATTAAAAAAATGTTTCTATCAAAGACAACAATATATAGTATACTATATTACATTCAAATGTTTGAGATTTCAACGCTTACTTGCCATGAATACAATTAAAATCCTCTATGCAGATCTCAGTTAATACGCTAATAGCTATATTAAGGGAAGTGTGAACTATTTACCACAAAATTGAATGTCATAAAATTCCTAATACACACATCATTGCTATTCCTGGGTTGGTTAGGAAAAGTGGTCTAATTAGGGCAATTTTGCTGGAACTGCCTTTTTAATCATGTAGCAACTTTGTGGCAACAATATCAATTCCCTAAACCACGCTTGGCTTATGCCGTAAAAATCCATATTAATTAACACCTTGGTCCTCCTCTCCTTTGAAATAAAAATCTAAACAGACTCCTGAAGTAATTATCCTGATCAAAGGAAACACATTGGGCTTATTTTTAGATTTGTTTCACACAAAATACCTCATCTAGCTCATTATCTGATTGTCATCTCCATTTATGGCGACCCACCACCATTATCAGACAGCCATCCAAGTCCAAATACACAAATCAAAATGACATGAGGGCATAACTGACATATGTCACAGACAGCAGTGTGACTCACCCTCCCAATGACTTTGTTGGTACTTGCCATACTCTCATAGCTTACAGTAGTGATGCCCAAACTTTTAAGTGCTATGTACCACTGAGAGTTCTCTGAGTTCTGTGGCACTGTGGCTAATATGGCATTCCTCATTTGTAAGACACTAAGTACTGCTATGTCCTACGGACTAACCCCTGCACTACAAACAGCTTGTTATAACAATTAATAGTTTTGCATGAACGTAATGTGAACACATATTACATACGTTAATGTAATGGCAATTTTAATGTATTGAAGATTGGTGAATGTAAGATCTTATTGAATATGTAGTCTTTATGCTTGTGAGAGACATTTATTTTTAACACATTTATTTTTGGTACCCCCTAGTATTGATCCAAATCTCCATAGCGATACCTGTACCCATGTTTGAGAACCACTGGATTACAAAATTTCTGATATTCTCACTACATTAATTGCCCTTGTAATAATCGGAAGAGTTAGTGTATTGCTTACCGACAAAAAAAAAAAAGAAAAACAAAAACAAAAACAAATGCACTTGTTGTGATTTATGGCTGAAACTAGTTTCTTTTCACTTTGTGTATTGTAATGCCTGCTTGGTGCCTGACCACGCAAACTACTCTAAAGACCTGAGGATGAGACAAGCAGAGCTTGTTTAAGCCAGTATTACCATATTCAGTTCCCTGACTTACTAACACTGCCACCTTCAGACACCTTGCTAACAATCTAGACTATAACAAATGGTGCTTTGTTGAAAGCACTGAGTGATAAATGGTTGTTCAAATTGGTATGCTACAGTTTAAAGTCCAGAGCAGAGCAGCACATAGCTTGCAGGCAAATGCATCTGGTGCACAGTTTGCCTTGGTCATTTAGTGACCCAAATTAGGCAGAATAAATGAAGTGCAACACCAGAACCACTGCCAGTTTCACTTAGGTCACAAAATGTGAAAACACCATTAGTGTGATTGGCTAAAGCTGTAAGTCCCCCTCAGGCAAACATTCAAAAACTCATCTCCCTCTCTCCCTCTCTCTGAAAAAACGCCAGCTGTGCTTCCCCAACGCCTCCAAAGGGTGATGCCCAGATCCGTGGCCTGTGAGACTCGCTGTAGGAGGGTGGCTGGGGGTTTGTTCTCTGTTCCTGCTCCAGCTACGCCTCAAGGCTCTAGAGTCAGCAGACCTGCCACAAAGCTCCCCGCTCTCTGCCAAGGCAATATGCCTTTGGTGCTCCTCCAGTGTGCAAGAGATGCAGTTCACGTAAGGGGACACAGAGCCAAGGCACAGATTTGAGCCTTATCTCTAACATTTTAACATTTCTCTCACCCCCAGTGAGAGAAAAAGATTGACGTTTGAAATGTGCGTTTCGACATGGAAAAGGATTTATTTCAGTGGTTTATTAAGTGGTAGTTTCTAATGCTGGTGCATAGCAGCTAAAATTCTGTCTTTTCTCTTTCAGTCAAAATGCAGAATACAGTGATGGCTACAAGATTGTGCCTGCATATACCATTAGTTTTAACTGAATTTCTGACAGGATGAAGGTAAGGTATAAATGTAAGCTGTCTTGCTTGCATTTCATGCATTCATACACTGTTTGATGCAAAGCTAACCCGAACTGTACTTTGGTTGAATTTGTATTGAGGTCTTTCATCTAATCTAAAACTATACTATGGCATAAGTGTACCAGCAACAAAGCGATTCCAAGAGAGCTTTGTGCACAAATGCATTTGATATCAGTAAGATCACCGAATGAATACAAGCTTCACAGGCCAACTTGCATGATCATCGATGAATTTAAACTTATTCCTCTCTATCCTTGCAATGGCATAGGCTACTGCTTGCAATGTGTGAGAGAGGACACTAACCAAATGGTCCATTAGAAAAGAAAACAAATTGAGTGACTAAGGCTGGCATATAGAAAGTAACTTCTGTGTCTGCACCTATTTTATTTAAATACATGTCATTAAGGTGTAGGCTTGTCCTCAGCTGGTGTTGTCCATCAAGGGACATCATACATATGTAACCGTCCAGGGAATTCTCCAACAAACAGCATGCCCGATACACCCTTAGAGTGATCATTCATCTACTATCCTTAGTTTACTAAAATATCCTATGGCCTCACTTAAACCCTGTATTATCCCTTGCTTAGCTTGTGTCGTATGTAAAGGTATGTTATTGTAACTATAAGGTTTTCTATTGTACTGTGGCTAATATGGCATTCCTCATTTGTAAGACACTTTGGATATGAATATCATCTAAAATGAAAAGATGTTGATGAATGCAAAAATAAATATCTACAGTATGTATTACAACACTGACATTCTATTCTGTTTTGCAGTAGGATGGACCTCAAGTAAGCTTTCTGGTCAAAGCTTTCAGGCCTAATATGAATGCTGCATGATTGGGGCATAACATCAGACAAGATGGAAAATCAGTTGGTCTGTTTTTTAATCAAACTCACTCAGCTCATTTGATGCATGCATTTTGCATTTCACATTTCCTCCACAATATCCTCCATTGTGAGAGAAAACTGTAAAGGTTAGATTCTTTGACATTAGATAAGAATGTTACAACTTTACTGTAATGGAACACAATTGATTTCTTCCATGTATTTCTGAAGTATGTGTGTGTGTCATGTGTGACTGTGTATGTATGTTGTATTTGAGATACTGGACACTTTAATAACCTTCTGGATAAATAAAGTATCTCTATGTATCGATCTTCTACAAACTACAACTAATCTATCTAGTAATCTAGTATTATCTAAGTATCTAGTACTAATCTAACTAGTCTAACTCTATCTATGCTTTAGGTATGTGGTATCTTGTATAAAACCATAACACCTGCCAAAAACTATGTCTGCTCTAATTTCAAAAAAAGGGTTAAAAATTAAGGGTTATAAATATATGGGCTCTGATAGAAACAATGAGCTCATCTTGCTTGCAGCCCATGAAAAAATGTGGCAAGCTAGTCTACACCTTGTGCAGTCACTCCTTTGTTTCCACACAACAGACCAGCGTGGTGGCCATGAGTCTGGCTGCAGTGATGAGCAGAAGCCAGCTCACTCTCCAGTCCTGTGCTGGGTCAGCCAGTCATATCTAGCGGCAGCATTCACACATCGTGAACATCCTCCCAGTTCAGTGGGATGGAGAGGAACTTGCTGTGCTTTTCCAGGGCATGCTGAGGGTATAAAACCTATGGCATCCCCTCCACTCGCTTCCACCATCCCTACTGATTCCCAGTAGATGGGTAATCATGTATACTCTGTGACCGCTTCCTCCATCTGTTATAGGGATGGCATATGGTTCAGATTTGACTGGCTTATTTTTCCTCTCTGAGCAAAGCAGAAAATAAATGCTGCTGATGCTAAAATCCCTCCCTCTCTCTCTCTGATGCTCTGAACAGATCCACTTTCTCACTAATTCCGCACTTTCACAAAAGTAGCAATGTGATGATATTTGATGTATTTTTTAACAGTATTAAAAGCACATGAATAAAATTGATTGGCAATAAAAGATTGTCTGAGCTCAGTTTCTCACTGACACATTGAAACTATTGAGGGCAAAATTGACAGAGAGACCTAGAAAAATAGGTGCGCAGTCACTTTAATAAGCAAGGCCTACCTCTCACCCCCCTGGCCCTGGTTATCAAAGGCTGTGTTTGAAGAACATGTGGATGTTTCTTTCCCTTTTATTTTTCCTTCACTGACATCAGCCCAACCTGTAGCCTTGAGCATCTCCAACATTCACTTTATTGTCTATGGGATTTGACCCCACCCATCCCCTCACTCTCTCCTTCTTTGCCTCTGCCTTTTCACAATTTCAAACCTTGTCTTGTTTTGTTAGTGCCATGGCGCAATCCACAGATGTTCCCTTGGCGGATCAGACAGTGAGCGAGTGAAATCGGGTGTTGGTTTGGAAGGCGTTGCAAAGGCAACAGGCTGATTGTATCCTGTCCAAACATTTCTGACACCTGAAATTGGCATGAACCGAAGGCTCCCGTGGCCTTCTTCCCCCTTCCACTGACAGACATTGACAGGAGGCTTTGATTCGGACTGTTTACATGGAAGCCAGACCCACAGCCCTGACTCTGGCAGGAGAGTGTGACCGTCTGCCCGATGCTGGACTGAACAGCTAGCTCAAAGCCCTAAGCCCTGTACATAGACTCTGCTTCCTCCTGATCAGAAGCCTGCACTACAGTCCATGCGTATGGCCCTGCATTCCGAAATGGGATGTCACTTGGATGACAGAGAGAAAAAGTGCATGGAATCATGTGTGTAATTTCAGTGTTTAACACACAGTGACGTTATTGCTAGTAGAGACTTCAATGCTGCTCTTTCATAGCTGATAAACAATGTTTGGGCCTAGGTCTACCTATACCGAATTCACATAGGTCTATAGAAGAAAGGAGTTTAAGGAAGGGTAAACTATTTTAAACAATTTGGAAAGATGGGACACTAACAGTTAGGACATATAGACTGTCTCCTCGTGATTTGTTAGGTGTCCTTTCTCAGAGGAATACGGTAAACAACAGACGTCAACCCTAGGTTGGTAAACTGGGAACATCGTGGGGGCCCTCTAAAACAAAACACTGTGCTGTTTCTATTAAAGTACTGAGGAGAGGAGGAGCCACCTCTTGGGTGTTTCGTTTGGTTTGGGTATAATGTAGCCAGCACCGGGCAGAAAAAACATCAATCCAACTTTTACACCCTGAGCACAGGCAAATACAAGAGTATATAGCATCCATACATGCGTACATACATAAGGTACATCATAGACTGAATAAAGATATGTTGAGAACTTTAACGTATAGTTAAGAATTAATGTGTTATATCACATCTATTGAACGCTTATTAAAACCCGACTGGCATCTATTTAATTAAAAAATGTAACTGCATTCTGACGGCAGAGGGAGCTTGCTGTCTCCGGAAGAGCGTCGCGTTTGATAAGGCAATGTTTGAATCGGAAAGAGCATTGACGTCAAGGCTCATCTCTCCGCATTCATGGCAACAAAGTAGCAGAGAGGCTATAAAATGGAGCGCATGGATCAGCTGGAATAACAACGTTTATTAACTGTTTTAACATTTCGAAAACTCAATAAACAACCATGGATATGAGCGTTCTGGGTTTCTTGCTGTTGTATGCGCTCTTTTTGCGCATCGGAGCACATTTTCCAGCCGGTAAGTGGACGTCTTAACATGTTGGATGCAGCCTTGTGGTCCGTGCGGGGACAGGGAAAGTTGTGGGTGTCCACTGGAAGTTAACATTAACTATAAGAATTAATATGAAATTGTGTTCATGTGAAAAGATGCGATGAAAGTAAGCTGCCCATGAAGATTTTAGATGTTCTCACCATTCGTGACGTTGTGTTGCTTGTTACTGTTGGGCGTCGGAAGGTTGTTGGTCTTTTAAAACTTGTCTGCAGGTATAGGCTATGGAATGATAGCAATCTGCTAACTTTGTCCTCGATAGACTTGTTTGAATAAATTGTCCGTTCTTATCTTAATGAAGCGGATAGCTCAGCGTACGACTTGGTAGTAGGTTAGAATTATCTGGAAAAGTTTTTTGACTGCAAGTGGTAGCGTATTCACTCACAATTCGTAAGGAAAACCGGAACGAGGCGCCTGCATGGTGTAGATTTTTCAGAACAGGTAACGTCAGGCTAACCTCAGTAGCTTATCGACAAGTTTGCCATTTTTTACTCAAGGCGTTGAGTAAACATTGGCCCAACAAAATAGACAGTATTACCGGAATGCAGCCTAATGCAGAGTTAAGGAGATGATCGCGATTGGAATTCATGCACTTTTTTGGTTAACATTCAGCATGTCGCTCCGAATTATCAATTTACGCATCAGTTCAAAATAAAATAGAAAAAAACATAAGTGTCCGTAGTCTTTGCAGCCATGGAGTCATAACGTTAGGTGACTCGGACGGAGCCATAATTAAAAAAAAAACCCAATGTTTTAAATGGTTAAGAAGTTGACCTAACCTAATGAATATGACTTTTATGACTGCAGTCCTGCTGAACCAGTGCGTGAAGCCTACAAAGTGTAGCTACCCTAATTTAATATCTCGCATTGCTTATTTGCATTAACGTAGCGTACTGAAAATCAGTTCTTAGTACTAGTTTTTAGTACTAGTTTTTGTAGTCTCACTTGTGTCTCTTTAGGCATGCATTTTAGCTGGCTTCTCTCTCTAACTTTAGTGGCGAGAACCTTTCTAAGCAATTAAAAACTAGCACCGAGATTGCTCGGTTAAAAGTTTTCAATGACACGCAAGTGATTCAGGTTGAATAAATAAGATAAATGTAGGCTATCTAAAATGGCAAGAATTTGTCTACTGTAACCACGCACTGTTTAATAGTGGGCTGATGTGAATGAAATCCCAGGAGATATCGTAAGGATTCCCCACTGAAGGCTATTCAAAAGCTCTTTGAAAATGTTAATTCGACCAGCCGGGTCCGACATGACTTCGGCTTTGTCTAAATGCTCAGATAGATGCTGCATACGCCTTTTTGTAATTTCCCCGCTTCTTGTTGTGTTCTGATAGTTTGAGTGTTCAAAGATAACCATCCCTTTTACTTATAATTTAGCTTGAAGTAAAGACAAAAATGTCCTCTATATATATCAATTGGCTACAGAACAGCTGTCCGCGTATTAATTAGTGAAAAAAGTCTTATACACGGATTAATTACTTTCGAGCGATGAACGTATGACATGGCTATTGCGTTTCATAGATTGATTAGCAAGTTGGTTAATAAGGCTGATAGAATTATGCAAATTAAGCGAGGGGTTACTTAACGCTGGTATTCTAAATAGTGGCTTCAAACCAGGCGGTCAATAGAGTGTGCTAATCCAGCTCTTTTTTTCACTCTCGCATCTGGACGCAGCGCGAATGGGACATGCGGAGAAAGGTGAGTGTGTCTACTGCGCTGCGCAGCGCAAGATCACAGACCGAGAGCTTCTGTCCTGGGTAATTATGCTGTGGGTTGATGAGCGGTCCCCCCAGTGCTCAACGGGGTTTCTTTAAAACTGCTCACTTGCAACACCACCCCCTCAAAACCAGCCAGGGGCTCAAAAGCTCCAGGCGTCAACACTACAAGCTAACTGAATTCTTTCACTTTGAAAAGGCACAGCCCAAATGGCAGTGAGTTTGTCATAAACACAGGGTGCATGAAACATAATGGAATGCTACTATTTAAAAAAATGGTCCTTGGTCTTGACTAGAAGTTCAGAGCCAGCGAATGACCATCTCGTCACACATTCAAGGAATTTTGACCTAGTTAAACTTGTAAATTGGTTACAAGTGGTCATAATCCCATAATGATAATGCAGCCAACTGACAGTGGGCTATTTTGGATTTGTACTTGGCAGAGTACAAAGTACAATGACTTCGTGGACCCACATCCTCTATGTATAGAGTCTAGTTGTGTTTTAAGGAAGCAAATTAATTTCTAAAAAAAGGCACACTTAGGCTTTAATAGGCTGTGAACTGATCTGGAGCTTAGTGTGCAATGTATCCCTGCCAGTCATTCAGGTTCAAAAGCTCTCGACTTGTGCAGTTATTTATTTGTGTGTTTGTATATTAGTTTTTTTTTCTGCATGTCAGTGCATATTGCTGTCGATCTGTTGTGTTGCTGCGCAGTTCTGTGCCCTGGTTTGACGTTGTAAAGGACCACCATAGACTACTATCAGTGCTCTGTGTGAAATGTGAAATATCTCTTATCTCGAAAGGAGGCCCAACCATTTGTACATAATTGTTGATTTTCAACCACTGATGCCATTGCACTTGCTAGGCTTGCTTTTTATGTAAGATGCATCTCAGTGTTATGAAGTTGGTTTTGATGGCCAAAAGAAAGTGTCTTGCTCTCTGGTCGTCTCTTTGTTATGAAATCAGAATACACGGCCCTTTGTTGAGTGGTGCTCAGAGGTACACTGTCGCTTGTCAGGGAAAAGAGATGAGTCAAGCAAAAGTAGGACGTGAGGCCTTGCTGTTCGGTTTTCTGTGACAGTTCACTGTGAGGTGCAGGCAGTCTGATGTCATTGTTTTATTACAGGTTAGGCGACAAGTCACAAGTTGCTTATCACAGCACTTGTGGAAGAAACACACTCTATTTTACCTTCCATCAACAAAATCTATTTGTGGCTGGCCATTGTTTCTTCCTCCTTCAGCCTCCCCCAACTCCCCAATGTGGAGATTATGCATGCTAAATCAATACTTGACAAAACTTGTCAAATGCTTTTTGCAGTGGTGTGGATTTTTAATTTAATTCCCTGGAATTCGTCAAGTTCCGCATATTTACCCTTTTCTTTACCCCGTGTCACTCCTGTGAAGGTTTTGTCAGCATGTTACTTGTATGCCAGCAAGCCTACACCCCTCCTCAGATTATGCATGAACAAGTTATTCTTGTTACCATCCCAACCAGAATGGGCTTGTTCACAGTACTCATAGTGCTCTCAGAGCTGGAAACTAATTTGTATATATTTCAAATAAGAAATTATTTTTCCTGCTTTTTCTCTTTGCCTATGAAGGTGGAATTGTGTATGTGTGTGTGTGTCTGTGTCTGTGCATTATCTATTTATTTTATTATTGTTATTTCTTTTTTAAAGGAGAGAAGTTTACGTGTTCATCTAGATGTGGTAGCTGCTCAGCCCTCACAATTCTGGTGCACTGGCTTGGTCGGCTCAAGTGCTTGCAGGCATTTTAGTCTTTGAGCAAGTCTCAGCGGATGCCGTGATGGCCCTGGAAATGATGGGCCTGAGTGCGCTTAAAAGCAAAGCAAAAAAAGAAAATGGTGTTTTTTTTTTTTTTCCTTTTTTTCCCAATTTTTTTTTTGGGGGGGGCGGCAATTGTTGGTCCCGAGGGCCTCAGCGTCCATCTCCAGCCGCAGTTATCCTCACTCTTTGTCATGGAAGCACTTTCTGTATTAGTGGCCATAATGGCCTCCACTGTGCTGCCCGAACTCTCTCCCTTCTCTTAAGCTCCTTTGGAGAGCTGACTGGACGCTTCCTAAGAGGCGCAACATGAAGGCCAGTGGAGGATCCCCACTGCTGGAGTCATTTTCCCTTCTCTTTCTCCCCACGGCCATTGTCCATAGTTGTTTTCTTGTTTTCTTGTTTTTTTTTTCTGGAGAGTTATGTTTTTTTTTTTTTTTTTTGCGCGATGAGAGATTTTAGTGTCATGACTTAAAATCTCCATAAAGATTATGACGTTACTAATAGCTGAAATCAATCTGTGGTTGCTGAGGCAAAAGACTGTCTTTGGTCATTTTACAGTTGCCTATTACATCTGTCCACATCAACTTCAAATTGTGCGTTTCATCCATGAGCTGTCGAGAGTTGTCACATGCTCTCCCCTCAGGTTTTGTCAAGTGGAGTCATCACACCAGGTTGAACCCCTTGTGTTTGCTAGAGTTGACACTGGAACGGTGGTCAAGGACAGTGCCGTGCCTTCCGGCCTTAACAGCATATTATGTTTGGCAGAGATTTATTTTCCAGACCCCTCTTGAGTGTGTTTGTATGTGTATGTGTGTGTGTGGTGGTGCATGACGTGTCTGTGTTGCTTCCAATAGTGTGTGATGTAACAGTGCCACATCTGACACCGACATGGAGTAAAAAAGAGGATCTACAAACACACACACAAGCCACTTATAGATAGTGTGTCAACTGATTCAGAAACGCCACTTGTCCTGTCAAAAAACCTCCTCCAATCTGACACTGCTTTTATTTCTGCCTCCTGAATCAGTGTTACTCCTTTTCATTTGATTTAAACTCAGTAGCAACACTGCCCCCCACTCCTCCTTCACCTGCATGCTCATGCCTGTCATGTTTTAAACGCTGCCCAGATGATATTGCTGTGTAACCTAAGCGATCTGTCAGGTATGTGCTTCATGTCTGCCAAGTATTTTAAAAGAATCTCTTAGTAGACACTGTCAAGTCAAAACATGTCTGTTTGGGAATGTCCATCTCGAAGGTGAGTTGAAATGGCCTGACTAGTCTCATTCCCTTGTTTATTGTATTTGCTTCTCTTTCTCACGTCTATAAACAACTGAACAGACTCTGATGGCAAGAAGCCACCTATTTTTTGCCAGCCAAATAAAGTGACTGTTCAATGTTTAACTGAGAATTGTAGATGCATCATCCATAGAAAACCAGACATTCTCTATTTCTGACTTTATTAAGTGGTATTGGTGGTGGTTTGCTATGTATTTTATCATATTGCTTTATTTCACATGGGTGTGTGAGAGGGCCGTTCTAAATACTTTGAGTAAGCAAAAAAACAAACAAACAAAAAAACTCATCAGCCACGATGGGTAATATATGTGTATAAAAGTGCCATTGTTATTGATTAGGTAAAATTGTGTTCCTCCACAGAAGAATTTATATTTCCCTCGCTTTGGATTTCACACAAAAACACTGCTGCACAAAGCTCTCCCCTTTTGCCTTTTTAATTAATATATATCTTTGTGTTGTACCCCTTATTGGCTTTCAGCAGAGAAAGGCTGTGAGAAAGCGGATTTTCTTGTTAAGTCGGTGTAAATGAATGTTAATGATATAGATTTGAATTCGCACCACACGGCTCGTCCCACGCCCACCCCCTAACCCCCCCATCTCCTCTCTCCTCTCTGCCTGCCCGCTTCTCCCTTCGTGTGTTTTGCGTGCCCTGATGTTAAGCGGCTCTCTTCTGCTGCTCGTGGGGACAAGTGGGAATGTCACTTAGTGCGACAGTGACGGTGAGAGCGGGAGCAAAACCCACTCCCTTTGTCTGATGCTGATTTATGGCTGCATTTTCTCTTCACAAACAAAAGGAGTCACTTCTCTCTCTCTCTCTTTCTCTCTCGCTTTTCTTTTGCCTTTCTTTATTTCTCAGTTTTTATCCTCGTTTTAAATTGAATAGTCCCTCTATTTTGTTTGCTGCCGTTACCTGCAAACTTGTAATGAAACATACAGACACTATGTACAGTCTCCATGTACACCTCAAGGAAGGAGGTTGTGTGAAGTGTAGTATTGTCTCATTAGGCCATAGAGTGCATGATCTCTGATATGGCTAATGAGAGAGCTTAACCTCAGCTGATGTAGCTGTATGTGAAGTGGTTTTCTGTTGTTGTTTTTCTCCTCTGGAAGTTGATGTGGCACGATAGAATGACCCTCTGTGAATTGTGGCCTCATGTTTGTCTCCGATGATAAACACGGATGCCCCCTCAGTCAGAAGGATTACACTGGAGATGGGGGTGAAGGAGGGAGGCATCCTCTCAGCACAGCTAATGTCGCTGAGGGCCTGCCTTCATGTGACAGATGATGTCCATGGGAGTTACATTCAGAAGGAGATTTGCTTATGTGTACGCAGAGTGGAGTTAGCGAAATATTTGTTTAGTGTTTTTCTTTCTCGTTCTCTCTCTCTCTCTTGTTCTCTCTGGCTCTTTGTTTTTCTTGTGTATGGTAAGTGTAGTTGAATGAAAGGTACATGAAAATCAGTAATTCCTCTCCTCCACACACACACAGACGCATGCACGCACGCATGCTCCTCTCCTCGCTGTGAGTCTTCCTGAAAAGGTCCCCAGCCAGCGTTGGGGTGTTTGTGTTCTCAGGGTCTTGCTCGGGACTCTGGGCCCACATGTGGTTCTGGTTAGGCATGGACCTTGCTTAATGTTTGAACTCGAATTAACAGGGTCGTCATGGTCAGAGAGCCGCTGCGAAGAATGTGAAACGATACTTTTGAAACACTTTTGAAACTTTGTTATTTGGTAACTTGGTTATGCTTCTCTGCTCAGTCTCATTAGTTTGCTTGCCAGTGATGCAGGTTTAAAAAGTTTGCCTCTTGTTTGTCAATGACATCATTCCCGCCCAGCTGGGAATCTTGATAGGATCAAGCTACTCCCAGCGGGTTAACATTATTTCATGGTAGCACCTCTCCAATAAAGAACTGGTGGTGTGAGCACATTACCCCCAAGTGAAGGTTAAATGGTTGCATTTTGCAAGAAGGGGTGTGAGACAGAGAGGCAAGCACACAATCCGAATAGCTGCTCACACTAACAATGACACAGTCATGCTTAATGTAACAGCCACTGTTGTCCTGTGGTGTTGATAAATTGGGGAAGGGGGGTCAGTCCAGTTGTAGTGTGTAGTGCAGACTGTAGTGTTCCAAGTTATTCTCCATTTCTGAATCACACATTATTCTTTGCACTTTGTGTCAGGACGAGAGAGGGAGAGAGCTGAACTAGCTGAAATGTGGGAGTAAGAAATCATCTTAAATTGGATACTTTGTACAAGAACTGACGAGACGTACAGCAGGTCAAACAGTTCTGTGTTCATTTGATGAAGTTAACAATGACTGTTTTGATCTAGCTTGGCTAAAGGGTGGCCCATTAAAGTTCTTAGTAGCTGGTGGGGTGACAGCAGATTACATCCATTAGTTCGGTGGTACAACTCTTCATATCAGCAGAAGGAAGTATCCTGGGCCAACCACAGAATTATAATTGTGGTACCCAAAGTACCAGGATGAACAGATATCTCAGCACTAATAGAAGTGTTTTTATTTGATTTGAACAAAGGAGGAAATTGTTCAGAAGAGTGAAGAGACAGGCCTTGTCCTGGGTTCCTCTGTTCACACATCATTGTATTTTCACCTGCACATGTCGTTAGGGCAGTCACTCAGCCATCACTGCTGCCTCTGCTGTGAATGCTTCTCAGTAGATTAATCAGGAAATTGCCCACTTCCTTATTCCTGAATGGCCACTAGTGACCTTGGTGTGGGAATTCACACGCTGCCAGCTTCATGTTCTATTGAAGGAACAGTGCAAACAACAAAATAAATGCACCGTGAACTCTGATCATTGGATTCTTGTTGTTGTTGTTGTTGCTGTTGTTTAACATGTGGTCACCATTTTCCTCAGGGTCCTCATTGTCCCTGCCTTCTGTGCGTCCATTGTCCACAAGATTTTGTTAGCTATTTCAGCCCAGTTAATTCTGTGCTAAGTGTAACTCAAACAATTTTGGTGGAAACTGTTGACTCTTTTGTGGTTTAGGGGGATCTTCCTGTGTTCAGTCCCCAGTCACTGATTCAGGACTTGTGTATGCAAAGGAACCTGGGCCTGCCTGTTTTTGGATCAGTGAAGCTCTTTGATGTAAACCTGCCATTTTAGTCACAGTCCCCTTGCAACCGGAGGGGGCGGGGGGGGTTGGTTGAGGCACAAAACGCTCCATTGTTCACAGCCTCTCACCAAGAAGGAGGAGAGGTGCCTGTGAACCTGGAAGAAGTGGTCATGAATTATGATAAATCGTCTTCGACTGAGGATCCACAGCTCTGTAATCAGTTTTGAGAGTGCCTTTTGTGCCATACTCAGTAGTCTTTGCTTCACGGTTGCTTTGCACCCACATCCCCCCCCACCCCCCACCCTTCGCCTCACTCCTTCCCTCTGTCATGTACTTGATACTTTTCATGTCCTCCAAGAGACATTTATTTCTCCCATAGAAAAAAAAACTCTTGTGACCTTTTATGAAATCAAGCTGTGGCAAGTCGATTTAGGTAGAGCTGGTGTCAAGGGCTCCTTATCAGGTCCATGCTGAAGCGTCTGAGCTCCATTCTGGCTCCAGTCCACAACCACCACATGGGCCCTTGCTTGTGGAACCCCCTCCACCCTGCCCATGTGTCAATCAAGGGAGCGCACAGTGTGTGAAGGAATAATCTCCCCGGTGTCAGTTGAGAGACTTCTCGGGAGAAGATGTTCATTTATGGTGCAATTTTCTGCATTGCGGGAAGAAAGTTGAGGTGTTGTTGAAATCGTTTCATTTATGTGCCGACATCAGTCATTGCAACTCTTTGTTGGCTCTTATTAGCAAATGGGGGTTAACTGCAAGGGGTCTGAGCACATTGCATCGACTATGCAGTGAAATGATTTGCAGCTTAATTTCTTCTCCTCACTGTAAAGTGAACTCACCCACCTCTAGGTTGTGTTCTACTTTCGTCTTTGTTGTAGTCTTCTCCTCCTAAGTTCATTCCCTTCCTCTCCCTAGCTGTTGGTAGGGTAATTAGAGGGTTTGTTGTGGCGTGTTGTTTACAGTGATGCGTCTTGGCAGATTTTTAATTGTAGGACTGTGGACTTGCTGGTCTGACAGGCTGTCTTAATGAGCGAGCTGTCTGATCGCCATGGATGATCCTGGGTGACAGTCCTCCAACACTGAACCAGTGCCCACGCTGGATGGGTGGGGGGTAGCTCTATCCCTGCTGCTGCCCCCTCTCTTTCCATCCTGTCATCTCCCCTGTCTGAAGCCCCGTCGGCCACTGTTAGCCCACATGCTTTGACTGACTTACTCCCCCTTCTCTCCCTGGCTTCTTTTTGCTTGATGTATTGCGAAATTGTTTTAACTAGTGTGACTGAAAAGGATGCCACTGTCACCTTCCTGCAGGCTAAAGAAAGACGTGGCAAAGGGAAGAGTCCATAGCTCTGCTCTGCTCTGCTCCTCTCCTCTTCTCTTTTCTCTTTCTTCTCTCTCTCGCTTCCTCCCAGACTCCCAGATATTGCTCCAGCTATATTAATATTTGAGGGGTCCATCTTGACTGTGATATGCCATGACTGATGTCGTTGGGCCGCAACATCTGACCCTGCAGGTGTTTCATCTCCTCTTACTGCAGAGGGTTTGCAGTTTGCTCAGGGAAATTGGGTCCTTGGCTCTGCCTTCCCTCACAGCCAGGCACTTACACAACTATGTATTTTTTTTCTTCTCTCTCCTCCCTTTTCATGTTTCCAGTAAAGAATGCCACAACTATGAGATCAAGCATTCATATCTTTGGCTTAGTCAGGTGGTTAGCGCTGAGAAGTGTAGGAGTAACACGCTGTGAAAAAAGATGCTGAATTGATTACATTCTCATCTCAGATGAACCTATAATTTCTATATTTGTATCATTTTAGTATAGCACCTCAAACCTTTATTATTATTATTATTATTATTATTATTATTATTATTATTATTATTATACATATTTTAATTGACCTCAGAGCAGCAGCCTTACCCTTAGATTAGAATGTCAAAGGTCACATTCTTGGTCAGTAGAATGAAGAATGCCAGTGGAGTGGTGGAACACCACTGTTTTGACAATTTTATTTTGAATGAACATGCAGTAACCACTGCATGGGGAATTTTCCATGAGCTCTATTACAGATTAGACTAAGGGCAGACAAGACAAGCATGTATAACTTTAAAGATGTCAGTGTGTGTGCCCAAACATGAGTGATATCTCTGCTTTACGAGTCTGGTTGCATGTTGGTCATCAAACTGAAGTAGCATATTTTGACAAGCTGAGGTCTGCAGTGAATTTTAATCATCCCACAAGTTCAACCTCTCACGCGCCTCCTGACTATGGAATGCACATAATATCTTTTTCTTTTTCTTTTTTAAAGCTCACACAGTGCTTGGTTCAGACTTCAGTCTTTGCATTCCAGCTACAGAAATAAACATGCTGAGTGCTGTATGAATCATCGCAGAGTTAGTAATAACAGATGGTAATTTGATGATTTATTTAAGAAGTGATGCATGGCCACTAATTTCATATGTGTCTTGTGGACATATTTTGTTAAATATTTTTTGTCATTCTATTTCCATTAGGCCTAGATGATAAAATGCAGCCAAAGAGACAGAACCCAGTTAACGTTAAGAATAACTGTGTGCATCTAAAAGCGAAAGACCTTGGTGGAAATACACACTTTGATTAAATCTTGTTTTACCATTGTTGTATACAATGCTGTAAAGAAAGCACATAAATTATGTTAAACTGTCTACTGTGTGGAATAGCTACACCCAAGGGAGGACCAAATGGTTGTCACTGTTGCTGTGGCGCTTTCAAAAACTGCTTATCCATAGTATTAACAATGGGGATTCCTCTTCTGATTGGTTGATGAGGTGGGAATTTGCTTTGTATAACTGGCTACCTTTGAAGTAGATCCAAGAAAAATTTGAATGACCATTCCATATCAATGCTCTTATGAATGGTAATCATAACAACCGTAGTAAAGTATTTCACGTTGTACTTTCCCCCCTTAAAGGTAGCTATAATAGATTATTTTCTGTAGTTCATGCTCTTGATTCCTAAATATAAAGAAAGTTTTAGATAAAATTATATCCTAAATACAAACAGGAGATAAACAAAAATAATGACTTGGGCATAGGCATCTCTGAGTTCTTTGCCACTATCACCATTATTTCCATCAAACTGGTCACCTTGTTGGCCATTATCCCTTACCTGTTTGGTTCCTTGATTGTGATTGGCTGAATTGCATTACAAGCCGTTGTAAATCCAGCACAAACACACAGGTGTACCTCTTCCAAATTACTCCGCCTATCTCATTCATCGTTGTAGCACTTAGTGTTGCCCAGCAACCACTTCCCCAAAAGGAACTATATGCTTTTGCAGAAGAATGGTTATTTATTAATACACAACTTTTTTTTTATTATTCGTGTTGCTGTGTTTAATGAAATCTAATAAAAGATTTGTTGTAACAGTTTTAGAAAAGCAATAAGCTATGAGAGACTGTAGGTTTGCGCTGGATTTAAAATAGCTAAGGGATGTTGTTTGGCACGACGTAAAGCAGAGTTAATGATGTCCATTTACTCTCCATTCCACTGATACACACAACTGGACTTGTATCCAGCATCCATCATATGTGATGGTGGATAATGAAATTGGACCTGGCCAAAGCGTGGGTCTATAGATCACAAATAAAGTCCAGATTAATGTCAATCAGCTGTATGTAAGCTGTAAGTTTCTTTGTGATTTTCATTTCATTCATTCCTTGATTTTCCTTTATTATGCTGACCACTCCGAGCTCCTATACCAAGATTGATGTAAGCTGTCTTGAACATAGTTTCTGTCATCTCTATTAGGCATTGTTTTGAAAAATAATAAAGAAGTTGAGTGTGCTTATGAACATATTGTGTGCGCAGAATCATCACCGATGCCTGAGACAAGGATATTGGCTTGACCTCTGTCTCTGGCTGTGTGCACACAGCTGACTGACTGACTGACCCAGTGGATCCCCCCCCGACTCCCCAGCGCCCAATGAAGCAGTGGTGCTTGTCTGACAGCGACCTGACAGTCGGGTCCGCAGGCATGACAATGAATTGATGATGGCAAGCCTCGACCGATTCGCATTGAATGGGGAGGCTTAATCAATCATCAGGGCCAGACTCCTGCCGAGGTGATGGGGCATTAATTGAATTCTAGGTTCGTTACAGCAGTCGTCGTTGCAGAGGTCACATAGTGGGTTGTAATTTTTCACTTCTCTCACGCTCGTGTTTACCATCTGAGTGCCAGTCTGAAAATGGATTCATTAAGCGTTTTTCCATTGTGAATTTGTGATGCATGTTTTGTTTTATTTATTTACTTGTTTTTGTTTTTTTGTGGAGCATTCACTGTTCATTCATTTCAATGATGTACACACACTTCTCACTGGGGAGCATCTTATAGGCCAGTGTTCCACTATTCGTGAAATCATAGTGATCCTGTTCACCCTGACAGTCAATTAGCAGACCACTTTATGGGAATGTGTGGGCAGAACTGTGGCAGAACAGCGTTCTGTGCGGTGCCTGCATGTGTGTGTGTTTGTGTGCTTGTGTGCCTGCATGTCTGAGAGAACTGGAGGTCAGTGTGAGAGTTCAGATGTCGCGTGGAGGAGACCCCGGGGCAGTATGTGGGGGGGGGGGCAGAGTGAGACAGATGGCATTGATGTTTGCACAGAAATACGAGTGTTTCCTGCCAGTTGCCTTCAAGATGAGCTCCCTCTCTTTCTCCCTTTCTCCTCCTCCTTCTCCTTCTCCTTCTCTGTCTGTTTCTCTAGAACTGTGTAATGTGCTATCTGACACGAAGCTCTTATTTATGGAGCAAATGACGGTCAGTAGCATTCATTTTAAGTAAAGCCTGGTTGAAATTTCACTTTCAGAACTGAAAGTCATTCACTAGGGAATAGGGAATTAATTCAGTTTGAATGCACTTACACTTTACCAATAACAAAAGGCTATCTATTAAATGCAGGCACATGAAACTTTACAAAAAAGAGGAATTTCAAGGAAATTGCCACTGCACTCTCAAGGAGGCTGACCTCATAATGTGCTGTGAACTGGATCTGTCACTGGGCATAGTGGGTACCGACCCCATGAGTGGCCCTCTCCTCCCACCACCCCCCTCTGCCCTGGCCTGCCCCACTGCCACTCTGCCCACTTGCATCAGAGCATCCGGCCTGTCGTTCCCCAGGCGCTGCTGTCGTAGCAACGCAGGAGCCGATGAGCTCATAGCTGGTGTCCATTTTCAGAGACCTCATTCTTTCATTTGCTTGTGTGCATCACAAAAGATTGGCAAAAGCCGTCTTATGGAACAGTAGACCAATAACTGTATAATAAGGTCACCAATATAGACTAAGTCCTGAAGTGTTCAGGCTAGCATTGACAAGGAAGTGTTCGGTTATGTCGTAGCAACGCAGGAGCCGATGAGCTCATAGCTGGCGTCCATTTTCAGAGACCTCATTCTTTCATTTGCTTGTGTGCATCACAAAAGATTGGCAAAAGCCGTCTTATGGAACAGTAGACCAATAACTGTATAATAAGGTCACCAATATAGACTAAGTCCTGAAGTGTTCAGGCTAGCATTGACAAGGAAGTGTTATGTGACACTTGCGTTGGGTGATTTTATGTTTGTTTTAAGTTTGAGGCTCAGCTAATTATATGATTTTTTTGGTTTGTTTTATTTGTATGTTTGTTCATTTGTTTGTTTTTATAAAAGTAAAAAAGTATTTGTGACCATGTGTGACCATCCAAAAAAATGTAGAGGACCCATTTTGAATCTGTGTGTCTGACAGTCTTTGCAATGGTGATTGTGTGCTAACCAACCCCCCCACCCCGTATCGGCAATACCTCTTGTGTGCACTGATTATAGCCCTACTCTATTCCTCTCTGCCTGGCCCAGCAGAATCATTAATTACATAACCTCACTGTCAGAGTAATTTGTGAAAGTAATTTGTGCCCCTGAAAACCTCCCCGAAGCTTCCAACAATACACTTATGAAATGTAACAGTCAAATGAACAATCGATAAATGGGAACTTTGTTTTTGAAGTGCCCTTAATCAAGGTTGTTACTATTATAAAGATGATTTAGATTTTTCGGTGGTAATGAGGGAGTCTGTTTTTATCCTACACATTGTAAATGAAAGCCTATGCAGAACAAGGGGGGGTGACAGCAGAAGAGGGCACTTCTTTCCAGACAGACCTGGACGAGCAATGAAGAACTCTCCTGAAGCCAGCCTCGACCTGGTGGCATCCACTGGGCAGAGCCTGGCACTGCCATATGGGTTGGGAGACTGGAGGTGGTGAACAGGGGGTCGCTCCAGATGGTCTGTCCACCCCCTTCCCCACCCTCACCCCCATCTCAACCTTTCCTCTGCCGCTCCCTCCATCAGCGCCCAGCTGACAGACAGCAAATGTCATCTGTAGCTTCCATTAGCCCCATGGCATCGCTGGCATCGTTAGCATGACTGCGGGCATCTTTCCTTCTGCTCCACTCCACTTCCTGTTTCCGCAGGTATGTGCCATGCAGAAAAAAAGGATCTATGCATCACTACATACATCATCTCTATTTCAACTTTTCCAGATAACACAAAAAAGTAATCATTAAGGTTTCTTGGACCTGTGTGGCCATTAGATTGCATTAAGAGCAAATGCAATAATGGAGCTTGTTGCATCCTTTTCTTCCTCCCTGAATGCAGCTGAAATACCATCTTTAACCCACTCTCCCACTTAGAGAGAGTGTGTGATATCCACTTAAAGATAGAGCCTCAAAGTTCTAAGGCCAAGAGAAAGACCAATTTTCATTTCCTTTCAGTCTATATAAGAAGAGTCTTTTAGAAAATACTTTTTTTGGTGTCCAATATTGAATCTTGTAGAGATGCAATGATGTGCAGTGGAGCTGTAGCCCTCGATGGAGGGCAGAGGGAGGTGGGGAGAGATATTGAAATGTGGGCAGTTCTGTGCCACAGAAATGGTAGCTGAGGCAAACCTTTCATCTCATTACAGAGCAACAATGTGCTGTTTGCTTGCAAAAGCACAGGCACGAAAAATAATCTTTTGGGTCTGCCTGTGCCTTGTGACTCAACTCAGCTGTTCCATATTGCGAGCGACACTATTCACCATGGTCATATTTTTTGTAACTAACATCTATTTTTTTCTACCTCTTTTAGTTATTTACTGTCTTCTGTGTTTCCCTAGCACCTCATCTACAGTTAGTCAGTGAGTGGGATGAAAGCAGATGAGGAACAATTATGTTCTCTTAAGGGAAGGATTTTTCTGTGATGTGTTCAATAAAGGATGGATTTGTGGATTTGAATGAAAACTTGTGTTTCAAAGACTACACAAAGAAATGAAAGTGCACACAAGTGCACACCTCTTTTTTTTCCTCTGGGGAGGATAAAATAGATGTTACTTAATGACACTGAGTTATTCATTCAAAAAAGAAGCTGATTCTAAACACTATATTGACCTAATGTTAAAATGCCCATTTTTATGCTTACGGTGAGCGTGGGAAGAATACATTTGCATTATCTATAATGAAATCAACGTTACCTTTTTATAAGCCAGTATCTGGCTATTCAGACCAACATTCTTCACTCTTTGTTAGCCTGGCCATTAGTAATCTGAAGGCGTCTTACTTTGGATGAGATGCTACTTTCCAATCTTTCTGAGAGGTACGTTTTCCATTTTGTTAGGACCAATAGTTTGTATTCGGAAAAATGACTGTAACAATCTCAGAGGAACGTCCCCTTGCCCCCTTGAACCTCAAAAAAGCCTCACAGAAGATTGGCTGTTGCTGGTCAACTCCAAGCCAAGCAATTAACAGCAACCATTCAAATTCACAATTCTCATGTCCTGGAAAACAAGTGTACACTTTCTCCTTTTTGCTCAGTGAAAAGAAAGAGAAAGGATTCATGGATGACCGACAATTGATAAATAGGCTTTCTCCACCCCCACCACCCTTTGCCTCCTCTCTTCACCACAAAATCAACAATGTACAAAAAAAGCCCACAAACATAAAGGGGGAAACATGAACCACATCTGGGAACTATCTTGAACATCGTCAAGGGTCACATGACGGCGTCTTGTCACCAGTGCTTAACTGAGATTGGTTCCAGGGAATGTAACACACACACAAACACACACACATACAATCATGCGGGCCTCAACAGTCCTTCAGGGATGGAGAGATTGTTTTGTCCCCCCCCCCCCCTCTCCCCCTTCTCTTACTGAGGGCCCTCTGTAGTTGTCCAGTTTAATGTAAGTAATGAATCTGGACATTTGCCTTTGTGCTGCCAAGAAGTATGGCATCTTATCTCTCCCAACCACAAGCCCAATGAGTGGCCCACTTTGTTGATGGCAGGTCAGCATTGTGACAGATAGAGATAGAATTTGGGGATTTCTCTGTTTATTTTGTATGTTTCTTTTGTATCTTATCTTTTTTTCTTTCCTTTTTTTCTGGCATTTTCTGTTCTTTGCTTTCCTTTTGGCTAATGGACTAAGGTTGTGGTATTTTGAGTAATGTGCAGACATGTTTATTGCTTTCTCCTGTGCCCATAGCACCAATAATGATTCATTTGCCTCTTTTATTTCTGGCTAGTTTAAAACACTGGAGCAGGTTGTTTGATAGTGTTACAAGATGTCTCTCTTGACTCATCTCAATAACTATAAAATTGCTTCTAAGGAGAAATGAGCTGTCCCGAATGATTGTATGTGTGTGTGTTTGTGTGTGTGTGTGTGTGTTTAGTGCTGGGAGGAGGGTAAATCCTTTCCAACAATGGCCAAGTGTAAACAGCTTTTTGGACTGAATGTCTGGCCCCAGGGTGGCTTCCTCCTCTATCTAGGTTGTCCGTCAAGCCTCTGTAGCTCTCCTTAGGCAAGTGGGCAATGGGATTGCTTCATGCTTGGAAATACATGAAAGGTACTAGAGAGAGGCAACTGTGTGCACAGACCAGCCCACCCCCCACCCCCCACCCCTCCTTTTTTAAACACCAGTGCCTCCATATAACCAATCCCACACAGGAAGCCATCCATGCCGATGGATGTGAGCAACCCTTTAGTTCACTGTTCGGAGAAGAAAGAGGGGGAGGAAATGGAAACACAGACACCCTTATCGAACCATGGCAGCATTTGGATTTGACGAGCATTGCGGGGCCAATTTGGCCCTTTCAAAAGTTCTATCCGCCCCCCCCCCCCCACCACCCCTTTTCCACATGTAATTGGTTCAGACTGTAATCGCCTTGATCTAAATTACTCATCAGTTGCTAATTTTCTTACATTCAAGGTCATAGAGATAGTTTTTGAAGAGGGGGGCACTCTGGCCGAGCGTGCCAACACCTCCTGTATTGTAATGCAAAGAGACAGCAGAGAGAGAGAGATGGAAGTGGGGGGGGGGGCTGGTCAGTGTATTTAACTCAAGGGGGTTTTGTCTGAGTGGAGTCTCTTAATATTACCCTAACATTATTCTGCCTTTGTGATAGTGGTAGAGGGAGAGGCCTGCAGAGAGTAGGTGGAAACTCCAGGACAACAGTGTGAGTGAGTGTGTGTGTGTGTGTGTATGTATGTGTGTGTGTGTGTGTGTGTGTGTGTGTGTGTGTGTGTGTGTGTGTGTGTGTGTGTGTGTGTGTGTGTGTGTGTGTGAGACGGGGAGAGTGAATCAGGGCTATCTGGTGTCTTAGCCCCTCTAGGCTACGTCTACCTCCTACCTGAATGTGTGCGTCACATACCTGGGTAAGAGTCAGACCAATTCACACCCATTTCTTACTTAATCATTCACACACACACACACACACACTGACACTTATTGCGAAATCTGGACATTCCCCATTCTCACTCTCTCACTTACACACTCACACACACACACACACAGTGTGTTTTTCTCTTGCTGGGCTCAGCAGCCTCCCAGCTCTGTGGGGCCCCCCTCTGACAGGCCCTCAGTCGACTACTGACTTTCAGGCCCTCCCCACTGATGATTCATCTATGTCGAGTGTAAAGCAAACCGATTTCCATCACTCCTAATGACTACCCATAAAGTTCCTCCCTACTCCTTGGCCTCGTTTAACGTCAAGGGGGGATGCCAGTGCCTGAGCTCATTTTTAAAGCTGAACACGCCATTTTTTCCCCCTTGCCCGTAAGTGATGTTTGACCAAATTTACAACTAAAGGTGAACCTGAACCACCCAACACCCCCCCCCCAACACACACACACACACACACACACATAATCTCACACACACACTCACTTCAGCCATCTTGGAGCTGGATTATTTATTGCTGAAGCTTCTTGAGACTTGAGAGACTGTTAATGGCCTCTATTAAAGTGTAATTCTTGAGGGTGCAGCGAAATGAGTTGTGAGTCAAGCATTTTTAATCTTTTTATTTAAACCCTTCAGAAAATAATTTGTGGTATGATACTATGTTTTATTATGGTCAGAGTCCTTGATAGTAGCATTCCAAAGTGTTGGTTTCTTTCAGTAGTGGCCTTTCTATTCCACACACACACACAGTGCTTCAGTTTCAGATTCAGGGAACATGCTTTGGAGACCAGTCCCTCAGCAGCAACAGAGTAGCCATCCCCTCTGGTCAGCGGGTGTGTGCGGGTAATTGCTCTGGTGCAGAGTGTCTGCTTGTTTTATGCCCCTGTGCATTATTGAGGTTGCTGATCTTTGTTTAAATGATGCTGCATTAATGGACTTCCTGTCTGCACCGGCAGAAATTAGTGCAGTGTAACTGCTGCTGTCAATCGATGAATAAATGACTCCCCTCGCTCTGTTTCTCTCCCTCTCTTTCTTTCTCTCTCTCCTCCTCTCTCATATCAGTGGACTGGGAGCAAGGCCCCTTGCCAGCACTATCTACCTACTTCAGCAGCTTGCTGCACCAGAGCTGCCAAATGTTTGTTTGGTGGAGATAGCGGGCGGAAAAACTTGGCTTGGAGGATCCAGTGCCGTAAGCCGGCAAAATCCTCTGCAAGGCTGAAATTCTGTTTGGCTTAATGTCGCTGAGGCCTGGCACTGAAAAACGCCACTGGTCCCCTGATGTTACTAAACTCCTGTTTTTTATCGCGGCACGGAAATATGCTCATGATTGAGGACATATGTTCTGGTTTTCAACTTTTTTTTGTGTGTGACTGGTTGCATATGCCGGGGCCAATTAATCAGAAGGAACTTAGCATTGTGTTTTCAGTGAGGAATGGGGCCCCCCAAAATTGTAATAGATTTTACTAGTGGGTTTGTTCAAAACCACATGGGATTTAAAATTCGACTCTAGTAGCAGATGTAGCTCACATAGAAATGGCAACAGGAAGACATTGCCTTTCTCCAATATAGCTTGTATTTATAAGGCAAAGAAATCTTTATTGATGGCTCCTTTAGCAGACAGAAATCAAATTGTTTTATGAAATCTGATCATATTTCTTATCATTTTGCTTTGTGCACATCAGATAGAGATGGGAGAGGCAGCCTACTTGATAGATTTCTGCAGACATCTGAGGCCTGTGGTAAAGGTGGTTAGTGTGAAGTTAGGAATGCTACACACACACACACACACACACACACACAGCCCCAGCCCCTCTATCTAACAGACACTCTTTCTCGTGCAGACACCTCACTTTTAGTGGGGTTGCTGTGTTTTCTCCTTAGAGTTTAGAGCCTTGGAGGTTATCAGTTGACCAGCCAGTCACCCATTCCTTCTCAACCTGCCAGTAATGGCCAACTGTGACTGAATCAAGTCCCCACTACCCCTGTCAGTTTGACCTAAACGAAAGTGTTCCTTCCTGTTCAGAATTTGTGCTGTCCCAGGGAGTTCTTTGTGGGGGTGTCAGTCATGTCCCCAGGCCTGAATGGAAACCATGCAGTGGGCAGCCAGACAACAGAACTGCTGCGCCACAGCAAAGCTCATACACACACACACACACACACACACACACACACACAACTAGCCCCTCACCCCACCCCCTCCAGACACTTATCTTAGCCTCTCCCTCTTTGAAGCCCCATTTGTCACCCCTCTTTTTTGTGAGTTGGTGTTTGCCCCTGCACTCCCTCCTTATTTGCACTCCCTCTCTTCTAGGAGTGTTTTCCTCCGCTCTGTTTGTGTGTTGTGAGGGCTGAGCTTTTGCTGGTTGGGGTGTTTTTGTGTGTGTGTGTGTGTGTGTGTGTGTGTGTGTGAGGGAGCACTAGGCCACCTGCCGAGTGCTGGACGTTTTATGGGCTTATCACCTCCAGCAGACGGGGCCCAGTAAACTGCTGGCCGACCGGAAATCAGCCACCTTTGGAATGGACAATGGATGCTCTCTCTGCCCACCCACCTCTCTCTCTCTCTTTCTCCTTTTTCTTTTTCTCTCTTTCACACTCAGTCTCCCTGCTCTGTGTTAGTGCTTTGTCATTTGGTTTGCTCCTCTCCTCTCTTTCCACTCTTTCACTCCTACTTCACTTCACTCCTCTTCTCTGACCTGTCACTTCTCCTGCGAGTGTTTTTGAGTGGTTTGCATCCATTTTAGGAGTTTCGGGAGTGGTGTCAACATGCTCTGACTTGTCTGTCAGTGCTGACACAGTTTCTTTCTCAGGGAAAGCAGAATTGCTGCATTCCCACACAGCTAACAATTAATCCTGCATTTTTTTATTTCCCTGTCATGGACTGCTGTTAAAAACAATATTTTCTGGTATTGAGGCATCTATTGCCATTTAGGTTACGAATCTATGTCTGTAACAGTAAAATAATGTATGACTTTGTCTAAATTCAAGTACTCAAGTACTCAAGACCATGGAATACTTGAGTGCTATCAGCTAGTCACTGTACTCCGGCTGTGATTCTGCATTTCTTAGACATTTCCAGAATGCACAAGGCTTCTGCTGCACACACTAAACAAACACCTGTTTGTTCATTTTTGTCTCTGGCTCAGCAGGTTAGTGACATGTTTCTGCAGGCTGCCATGTCAAGAATGCTCACTGTTTTCTTGTGACACTGTAACCAAGGGTGCTGGCTCGGTCAAGGTTTGTGTCATTTGTCTGCAAGTTCTAGAAGAGACCTACCTTGCATACCCAAAACTAATTACACTTAGAATTAGTGAAATTAGTAGCTTCAAATTCCTTTAAAGTGGTGTCCTTGTCCAGAAAATTTGCTACACAGGTGTCCATGTGAGAGTTATCTGCTTAGACAGTGCATAGTGCTTAGATATGGCTTAGTGCATAGTGCTAATCTGAAAAAATACAACAAAACAACTCAGGAATTTATGAGTGCCTTGGATGTTGCCTTCTTTACCACACAGCAGTTCCAAACTCAAGCATTCTAGCATCCAGTGTCGGAAGGCTGTGCCTTAATAGGTAAGTCAAAAAAACTTGTCAACACCACAAACTGGAAAATCAATGAATTACACTGGCACCTCTGCCCATGTTCTCGCACCTAACAGAATAATTGGACACTTGACTTCATAGATTAGCTGGGGCAGTTATAGATTGAGTGACTCTTCACTGTAGTGTGACCATAATTTGAGTTGGCCCCCAATTTACCCATCACGATTTCACCTCTTAGTTATTTGCTGGTCCACTTAACCTCAATGGCTGTAGAAAGTGGTTGACGTTTTATTGGGATTTTGAAGGTGTTTCACACTAACATCCTGTCCTAAACTTCGGCAAAATTCAGAGCCAAGTAAGGATTAGGGAAAAGACAGATAGCACAGCTCAATGTAGCGCTCCAGCACCTTCTCAAAACTCAGCAGATTTTAGACCACACTTGATTGTTTGCAATCCGTCCACACACCTAAGCTGTTTCAAATACAGTGTCAGCCAAGATGGCCGTCTAAAGTATCCATTGGAATGTGGACTTGGGTCAGAGCCTGAGAGAGTGGTACTGCTCCCACTCCCATCCCCCCCTAGCTTTTCTCAGGAAGGGAACCTGATGACAGGCACATAATGAATCATTCGTAGTGCTCCTGTGATGCTTGCTTAAAGGAAAAGGACTGTGTTCCGAGTTTGATGATTACTGTTGTTATTGCTGTCATTGTTATGTAGCTTTGGCTGCTGTGCAATTTGCATCACATTGTCTCTACAAATTTGGGCAGTGGAGACATTTACAAGGGGAGCTTGTCACAGTCACGTCAGTGTGTTGAAACACCCAATGGGATGGGGCGTGGAGGTGGGGCTGAGGGGCTTGATGAGGAGGAACAGAAGATGTGTGTTACGCATTAAAGAACCTACACTTTCTCTGTAATTACAAGCTTCTAAGGGATCCTTTTGTTCTTGTGGCGTACGGCACAGCACTTTGGAAGTGTACAAGTGGGATGGTTCAAACGGCAGTCAGCAACGTTAGAAAAACGAGCAAAGCTTTGCAGGCAACTTTGTACAATCTGAGAGGATAATAATCATCTTCTTTGTAGGTAGGGAAAGGTATTGTGAGAGAGGAGTGCATTTTTTTTCAAAGGGGCATTAACCTGTGTGCTTTGTATTATAGGTCAGCCTACAGTCTTTTCAAAAGTCTGTGGGGTGCGGTTTCAAGGGTGGGGCATGAATTGAGAACCTGCTTGTGTAAGACCACAAAGCACATGCCCTGGAGTAGAGTAAAGCCTTCCTTCTTTATAGACATCCACATAATGGCTGATTCTGGTTCAGTTTTTTTTCTCAAATTTAGTGCTGATCTGAGGTGGATTCATAATGGCAAGGAAAACCTTCTCAGATGGTTTTCAAAATAGTTTTGCAATTCCTTGCAATTCCTTCCTTTGCAGTTCCTTGCTATCACTGATGATTGTGAGCACATGCTTAAGGTGGTTGCACTCTGTAAACAAACTTGGTGGCGGAACTATACAGAGCAATTTGTAATGTTTGCACAAAAAAACATGGTTGCTTGGAAAACACTGATTCTGGATCAGTTGAACTTGAATTCACTGAGAATTCACTTGAGAACACTGATTACCAGCTGATGTGGGTCCGATCATTGTCAGTTACCTAGAAGTTAACACCTTCCATGAATCGTATAGGTGAATGTCATCCACAGTTGAATATAGTCAGGAGCCGCAGAACTGAACTGGTTTCTTTTGTGCTGACTGGGTTTTCCAGAGGCTGCAGCAAATGAGCTCATGTGGTCTGGAAAAGCTTCTCCCATACCATGGACATTTCCAAGACCCCGATAAAACTCTTAAATCATGACACACGGGGAAATGGTGTGTTTCTTCTCTCAATTTTTGATGGCGGAGCTGTTACTGGGGCAGCAAAGCATTCTTGAGTTTTGTTTAGTTTGGAAAACCCTTGGGTTTCTTTTTCACTTAGTTTCTTTTTTCCCTGGATGCTTCGTAGTGTTGAAGTCTTATAGTGGTTAAAAGGTTAAAGTTTTCTTTATTTACACCTAATTCCAGTAGTCTTACAACTTACTTCCAACAAACAAAAGCCAGGCTTAGGTATAGCAGGATGGATTAGGTTTCTGTTTTCACATTAACAGAAGCGTCATGTGTCAGTAACCCCTCTTTGCCACTTGGACTCTTGGAGTGTGTGTACTTTTGCCTTCATAGTGTCTGTTAGATCAAGCTTGTTTGTGAATATGATTAAATCTATATTCCTGCAAACAAAATGTGCCTGGTAGCAAAATGAAAGAATTGATTGATGACGTTCCTGCAGATTGCATACAATGTGCATGCATGTGCCATTTCTGCAGCTGCACATAGCTAAATATATAATCAGCACTGAAAGCCTTGCAAAAGTGTCACCCGTGCAAAGGAAAGCACACATGCTTACACACACACACTAACAAAGCCAAAGTCGCTTTTACTTTGTAACTGTATGGCATAAAACACTGAACTGCACTAGAGATAGAGAGGAACATTGTGAAAATATTTTCATTTTCACTCAGTGGAACAGGGATGCTTTTAAGGGGTGGTTTTGTATCCTCACCCAGCAAGCAGAGCCTCACCATACACTCAAGATCCTTAGGCAGTGAATGGATAGTCAGCCTGTAAGGCCTTGAGAATACCCTATAATCCCACCACCTTGGGCATACACGCAGGGTTAGTTTTGCCTTAATATACAGATCTGTTTTGGTATATTGATTTGGAAACCCTGTCATAGGAAAAGCATTTCCTGTGTCGCCAGACAGTGAGTGTGAGTGAGAAAAGACTGTCTGAGATTATCAGTTACCCTGGGGCAAATGGAAATTACTCTACAATCACCTTCAGCGTGCACTTTTGCTTGTCAGAGAGAATGTTTCTTAGAGAGGAAGGGAGAGGAGGGAGAAAGGAGGGAGAAAGAGAGAGAGGGAGAGGTAGGAGAAGCAAAGGCAACCCAATAAGACATGGTCAAGAATAAGAAATAAGCCCCTTTGTAATTAGCATGCAAATAGTTGACGAGACGCTTTTGGTGGAGAAAAAAAAAGAATAAACCGCTTATTCAGCTAAAAATTGGTAGCAGTGCTTCCGAGCGGCCCCTGAGGCAACCCGTCATAGGACCAGAGGCTAAAGATGGAGGAAAAAAGGAGGATTGGGATGTAAGGGACTTGGAAAGCGGGGGGAACCATTGTGACGAGCTTGAAGAATCTCATTACACTTAACACTTTTAATTGCCTGTCTCCATCTTAGTCTTTTCCTTATTTTTTTTTTTGGTCATTCCTGACTGTGTGCGTGTCTGCCCTCTTAGTAATGACATCGTTGTTGGCAGCGTGTTTTAGTGCTCTTGTTTAACAAAATGTAGGTGTGCACCCGTGCTTTTATCTGGGACAGCCTTTTGATGAGAGCCAGCCGCGAGAGCGCAAGATGACGGGGGAGAGCACTGAAGCACGAGGGCCTCACAGAGAATGTAAAGTAAGCGAGGGATGTAGTGTTTGTGGTGACAGTGAAATGTCACCTTGTATTACTTCTACATAATTTAACATTACCCACAGTCCACTCTCCCCCCCCCCATCCTTTTTTTTCTCTTCTTCCACTTCCAACCCTCTTTCACTGTAAAATGGGGGCAAAGAGCTGACATTGATTAAAGATCTCTTCCCAGGTTGATGGTCTCTAAGTAGAGCCAAGATGTTTTGCAAGTGAGCTTTTTTTTTTTAAATAATAAAATGTGTAATGGCCTGAACGGATGGAAAGCTTCCCAAAGTCTGACATGGACAATGAATCTCGCTCATTACAGGCACTTAAATCATTCTGAACCATCAGAATTTGGATCTAGTATTGTACATTGAGGAGGTGGTGGTGGGTGTGGGGGAAGAGGGGCAGGGTCAGTGGTGAAAGACAAATACGGATTGTCTTTAGTTGAATAAGTGTTTGTTGACCTCGTTTGCCAAACAACGCAAGGGTTGTGTGCTGTTGTTGTATATATGCGCTGTGCTCACAGTAAGTGGATGGAGACTGAAGTGCTTTGACTAATCTGTGGTATCTCTTCTCAGCTGTGCTCCTTAAGCAGAAGTTGGGAAAAAAATCTTTTAGACAATTATTGAAAATTACACACATTTGAGTTTGTTTTCCTTATCTTAATTGGATCATTGCTCATGTTTTCAGTTCATCTCAAAAGAAGATGATTTTGTTTGTGTTTGTTTGTGTGTCTGTACGTGCATGTGTGTGTATGTGTATGTGAAAAAGGGGATTTGCAAGCAGTTTACATTGAGACAGTTTACATTACATTACAGTTTCAAATGAATTTTAGGCAGATATAGTTTGATCTATGTGAAAAGACAGAATCTGTCAGTGAAAAACCAAGACTATTGACTTTGTTTCTTTTTTTCTTTTCCCCAGTCTTATATTTCAGGGTTAGGGGTTTCTTGGGATTGACACTGTGTGAACCATTACTTCTTTGGTCAGATCCATTTTACACAGACCAGAGAGTGGCTTTTCTCCCCATTTTTCCTAGTTAACCTCCTGGTTGTAGATAGATCCTATTTCAATGTGCAATGCTAGCAGGGCTTCCTTTGACACTGTAGTCATAGTCCTTTGAATCACACCCTTCCTCTCTCTCTCTCTCTGTTATTTTCATTCGCTCGCTCCGTTGTCACTTCCTCACTTGCTCTTCACTTCTCTCTCTCTCTCTCTCTCTCTCTCTCTCTCTCGACACTCTATCTCTCTCTCTCACACACACACACTGCACACACACATTCTTAAAACAAATAGAGTAGTGTAAGTAGGATGTGTTATGTATGCATTGTGATAGAGCTGTTAACCCACTTTTATTGGGGGATGTGAACACTGCTTCGCCCTTGAGGTTCATCAGCCACAATAATTATTTTATTATGCAAATGAAGCACGGGCCATTATTTCATTAGCAGAGCTTCCAAATTCCAAGTCCTTTAGATTAGTATGCAAATCATTTTGTCGGTGGTGTCCTTGCAGGCAGCCTGTGAATTTATTACTCATTTCTTGTCCATCTGGAATTGCCTCGAGTTGTTATCTGGCTATTAATACAGTCGCAACTTCACCAGTGTCCTGTGTGATGTATGCCCACACAAGCAACGACACTCCGCAAGGTGACCCAACACTAATGGATGCTCATGATGATGAGGAAAGGAAGATTTGCTACGTTTGGGGAATTTTTTTTCTGCCAGCGTGCCGTTTCTCACTGTTTTAGCATAATTGGAGTTTGCAGATTAGAAAAGTGCCCTAGACAACATCTTTTTTTTCCTAAGTGATGTGATACCAGGAGGCCCTGTGGTTTGTGGCTTTGAATGGGTTAAATGGCACATGTGTTCCTCGAGTTTGCGAAGGGGAAATTGTGGTGTGTGTGTATGTGTTTGTGTGTTTGTGTGTTTGTGTGTGTGTGTGTGTGTGTGTGTGTGTGTGTGTGTGTGTGTGTGTGTATGTATGTGCATATGTATGTGTGTATGTGTGTGTGTGTGTGTATTTATGTGTGTATGTGGGTGGGGGTGTGAGGGCTCTTCATTTTTTTAATTAATGATCCCTGTTATTACAGAGAAAATCCAATGTTTTCAGTGGGGTTGTGCATGGATGGGAAAGTGAGTCGGTCTGCAATTATTTTATCTATCTACATTCTCTCTCTCTCCTTTCTCTGAGGTGATATATTTGAGAAGTGTTTAAAAAAATGAGGAGGTGTTTGTGTGTGTGTGTGTGTGTGTGTTGGAGAAGGAGGTGCGGAGACAGAGAGATGGCGCGGAGGCAGAATCCCGTTAGGGCCAGTAGGGCTGTACTCTCCCGATGTGCTACAGACTGTCAGATGGTGTTTGTGTGAGTTTTGGCAGTGCTCGCTGGTTTTGTGTGTGTGTGTGTGTGTGTGTGTGTACTGGCAGAACATAGTGAAGAGGTGCCTGTTTGTGCTGAGACAAAAGTGCGAGGAATGGACAGATAGGTTCTCTCACTCTCTCTCACACACACATACACACACACACACGCACACACACACTTGAGCAAAAACCTCATGAACCCAGAAGAGCTGCTCAAAAATTAATTGGTAAACAGTCTCAAAAGCTCCAGTTTGTGTTAGGCAAGAGATATCCAGAGATGCCTCTTATTGCGCTCATGAACTTACTGTCCATCTGGTAAAGTGTGAAGCCATGTTGAACGTCATTAGTTGAATCTTCAAAATGCAACTGAAAACGCCCTCACAATGATGTGCGCACACACACATACACACACATTCTTTAGTTTGCGTTATAAGCCTGTCTGAAGTAAAAATAGAACGGTTATGACACTAAACCATTGCACTGGATTGAAAAGATTAATGTGACAAACATGGATGCTCAGAGTGGTTTTCTAACTGCAATTTGGATTAGATGGCCTTCGTCTAGCTGCGGTGAGTCTCACGACCTGTTCTGAGCCCAGTGCCGGGAGTTTTCACACAGCTTCTCCTTGGTGGTGACGATGCCAACGACATTAACAGGCTTTGAACTTTCATAGGGCAGAGACCTTGAGATGACAGGACCCTTAGTTGTCGCAGTGTAGCATTTTTCAGATTAACAAGAGTGAAGAGTGGCAGGGTTAAAATAGGCAAGTGGGATTGAACCAACAAAATGTAAGGAATCTTGTTACAAACGGTGGGAAATGCTGTGCTGTGAGGCTTTTGCATTTGCATTCATTTGATCCGTGATGGTAGGGGAGGAAGGGGGAGGGGGGTGAAATCACAAAAAGCAGGGGTGATGTTGAGTCATCACCTTTAAATTGGGAAATTAAACTGAGCTGAGATGACAGAAGTTATTAATGTTGAATCAGCCAGTAATGTGATTTTCCTTGTAGTCAGTGGCAAATTCCTGCACTGGCCCAGAGGTGTTGCTCACGAGGGGATGTTGCCTCTGGGCCTCTGCATCCAACTTTGATTTGTTTCCGCTCCTGAAGCCCCTGCCCCCCTTGTGGCCTAGTCTTTTAAACAAACCCTCCTCCTCTCTTAATTTCAGCACATGAAAGGGTCGATGGAGGCTGCGGCATCAGAGGATGTGTACATTAACAAGGGACAATTTCTCTTCAAGGTCCTCTTGTGTTTCGTCTCATCGTTTCACATCTCATTCTTTTGAGGTTCAGACAGAGAGGTGAAAATGTAGAACAACTTCCAGGCTTCAGGGTGGGAATGTGAATGTGAATGTTCCTCCCTCCCCCTACACACACACACACACACACACACACCTCTTCTTTCCTCAGTGTTCTTCTGGGTGGAATTAATTAGTACCTTAGCTTTTGTCTGCATTAAAATGCAAATTGTGATTTTTCTGTTTGACATCACTCAGAGGCTTTAAAGGTCAGTGGTTGGGCGAGAGGAGATGGTGTGACCTTTCTGTAGGTGTGGAAAACCATCTTACCGTAATGAGCTGAGGACTGAGGGTCACTGACGGCCCCGGTCCGGGTCAGCGCCACGCTCTTGTTAAATTATTTTACGCTACAGCCAACGCCGGATGGCCTGGAATCTTTGATGTTCCTCATCTTGAAGAAGCGCGTTTCCAATTTCCACCCTGCTGCTTGCTCTAACCCCTATGAGCCTGTCTTGCTCTGCATTGCAAATGGCTTTTGCTGTTTTTGAAGTTTTTTTTCCTTCTTTCTCTTCCCTTCCCAATCCAGATTTTGATACAAACTCGATAGACCAAAACTTTTTGTGTCACTTCAGGTATTCTGGATAGACCTTTATGGTTCCCTTTTATTTTTCTTTCATTTTTTCCCCTCTGTCTCCTTCTTTCCTTTACTTAAACTCTCTCTTCTCTTCTCGTTTTTTTACATCCCCCTTTCCCCAAACTTTCTTGGAAGAGTCAGGAATGGCACATTTCGCCCACCCACAGCCCTGCCAGTGACCCCAGGTGCAGATGTGACGGGGATCAGCCTCCAGTGTCAGAGTCATTAGAGCGCTGTCTCTTCTCTGCACTCCTGGGCCTGACTTGCACATCTCGATGCAGGGGAAGCCATGGGGGTGGAAGGGATAAGGAGAGAGGGAAGGGGAGAGAGAGAGAGAGAGAAGGAGAGAGCGAAGGGAAGAAGGAGAGGGAAAGAGTATGGGGAGGGAAATGAGTAGGAGGCTACGGTGTGATGTGTGTGTGTGTGTGTGTATGTGTGTATGTAGGGGGAATCTGGGAAGGCTGGAAGGCTTTTGTTTTTGCACCCATCTCACAGATGACTGGCTGCAAGTTATGCCTGAATCTGTGGCAGGCTTGTGTGCCCACATACACACACACACACACACACACACACACACACACACACACTCACACAAGCAAATGCAGGCGAATAACACACAGTCACATACATAGCTTGCTGGTGACAGAGTGCTTCCACAGCCTCCTTCAGCCCCCACACTTGTCAGTTCTTCACACACACTGTATTAGCCAATGTTGAAGCAAGCGCGCCTGCCTCCCAGGACAGGAGTGGAGCGGAGTTAATGCTGAGCGAGAAATAAAGAAAATGTGGAGGGAGGGGGTGGGGGCGTGTGGGTGGCCATTTTACTCACTTATTCACCCCGTTACGGTAATTGGGTGCTCCTCAACAACAGTCAATTAATGCCGACCAGCCTTGACAGTGTGAAATGCAGACTCGCCGTAATGAGTAACAGCCATGCCGAGCTTTCCTAATGATTGTTTGTCATCTCCTCCCTCCTCCCTCTCTTCCCTGTCTGTCCCTAAGGCGGCTGCACCTTCAATGACGGCCCTGCGCAGTGTGACTACCAGCAGGACCCGTACGATGACTTTGACTGGACACATGTCAGCGCCCTAGAGGTCCCTTACCTGTCTACCGAGCTCCCTGAAGGTAAGGAAACCAATTCAAACTGTGAGCTTATCACTGCAGAGACCCCTCCAAAAAAAAACAAGAAAAAAAAACCTCCACAAAAGTCTTCATGCCCCAAATTCTATCATCATGAATGTGTTTTTGTATTGTCTGTTCAGTGTAAGGTCATACAAGAATGGCAAGGAAAGCCTAGGCCTAAGTGAGGCCCACACAGTAATGGAAAAGAGAGAACCAGATTTAGTGGAGTCTTTTGCACAGCACACTCTGTGAGCATTTTAAGATAAGTAAATGGAATGTTAATAGAGCTTAGAGCTTGAATGGAGTGTGCTGGAGAGTTGTCTTATCAGGCAGCTGGTGAAGCCATTTGTTTCAGAGAGAGAGAGAGATGGAGAGAGAGAGAGAGAGAGAGAGGGGGAGAGGGAGAGGGAGAGGGAGAGAGGGAGGCCCAGCATGAAACAATAGATAGGTATGAGAGTATTAATCTCCTCATTGGCCCTTTTGTCTGTTAATATCACAGTGCTGTCTTGACTCCCCCTCCAGTTCTGAGCAGTAGTTAAAGAATCCCCACATTCATTGGTCATTACTTTGTGCTGGGCGAGGATGAGAAAATGAAGAAATACAGAGCTATTTTGGTCTTTGGAACTGTCACCCATGGTACAATTAAAGTTTTTCAGGGCAGCCAGGAGTTACAAGAGAAAGGACGCCATGGCTCTGGCCGACCTTCATTATTCACCATAAGCCAAGCTTAATCACTTGTTTTTCAGACAAGATCATGTGCGTAGGAAATTAAAGCATTTCACTTTTGACCACATTTTCACAATTAATAAGATATTAGGTAATTAATCATGCAAAAGGAAGCTAAAAGGTCATCTGCACTTTGTTTGAACAAGGTTGTGTTCCATTAGAGCTTTTGCAAATGAGCCTGGAGTGATTACTGCAAGCTTTAACTTTCTCAGGCAGCCCCTGAGCCAGGGTGCGATTTGTCATCACTCAAGAAAGTCACCTTCTGCAAGTTGGTACTAGCTGTTTTTTTTTCCTCAAGGGGTAATGTTGAAAAATAGCAAGATTGTTATGTGTAATGGGTATACTTGCATGCATCAACACACAGCCATTGAGAGATGGCTGTGTGTTAATTTGCCTTAAGTCGAAAAAGTAACAAATCACAACAGTTTGGCTTTGTGTGAAACATGAGATGCATACAGTCAAACACCTGGTATTCCCACAATTATTTCAAGAACTTTTCAAGATAATTTCTCATTGCCCAGGACAGAAACAGTCAAGACTGGAGAGTCCTTTAGTCATCGAAACACTCTGTGTTTGCTGTGATCCATGCCCTGCCTTGGAACGTAGATGATCTTGACAACAAAAGAACAAATGGTCCCCTCCCTTTTGCAGAATTGTTCCCTCTCTTGATTCTTGTAGAGTGTTCTACATTGAAGATACGCTGACAGACGAAACATTCCTTTTGACTTTCGCAGCGCTGTCCCTGTCCCTGTCATAAACACGGGTGAAGTTGCAGTGACAAGGGTTACTCCACCCCAAGCAGTAAAATGACATCATGCTCTTTTATAGTTCCTGGGACTCAGAGAAGTCCCAGACAGCTGAATAATATGACTGTTCTTTTTCAAGAACTTTGAGACACTCCAAAGTTCTTGAGGCACTCTTCCAACACAAAGCACAGAAACCACATCTTAAACCACAATTTACATACCAACACGTGGGGCAAATCGAGTGAAAAGTAAGCAAAAGAGAAACTAGTTGCAATGAGGAGTCTGTGTGTTTAGACAGCAGATTCTCCCACATTCTGTAACTAGAATCACATGTGTGTGTGTGCCTGTTTTGATTAAGTCTTGACATTCCCCAGTTTTTTTTTGCCTGATTTTCTCTGCAAGTTGGACTGAGGGTTACCCTCACTCCCCAGTGCTCTACCTCACAGGGGAATGAAACTTGGATTGATAAGAGAGCAAAGGTGACATACAAAATGCCCTTTATGCTGTATGCATACAGGCACCCCCTGCCCTTTATCACTCAGTTCCCAGATACTTTCCTTTCTTATTGACATTTTTTTCCACAGCTGTGCAGTTTGGCCATCCTGTAAGGCTTTGCACCTGTTTGACTCTCCCGAGGAGAATTTGGCTTGGGATGGCCCTCTCTCTGTACAGGAGCTGGGATGGGGAGTCTGTTTCTCTCCCAAGCGGGTGTTTCTCACTCTCTCTCTCTCTTTTTTTTTCTCTTTCTCTCTCCTGATGCGTCTCCTGAGACTGGGCCTTGGTGGCCTTGAAGTTTAAAGTGGTCTGATTTCTCTCCTGAACCCATCAGTCCCTCCTATCATATGAAATCAATTCCTCTGGACCGTGAGCTGAAACACCTCCTTAATGTGGGTCAGTCTGGAAAATTCAAGTGGGGAGACACCTATGTAGTTTCTTCCCTACCACTCACTTGACTGTTAAAAAAAAAAAAAAAGATCACCCACCCTTAATAGACTGACAAGGGAAATTGATGTGATGTGTTCTATTCCCACCTCATGCCAGCCTCCTGCTTTAGCATGCAGATGAGTGGGGTTGCAGTCTCTTGGTAGGTTGCGTAATTAGACGCATGTTGGCTCCCAGCGCTGGGGCTTGTTGAGTGACGGCCATCTTGTTCTTCAGCATTTATTTTCTCACCAACAGCCATCTTGTGAAGCTGTGTGTCTGTGTGACAAGCTTCTTCTCCCTGCTTGGGCCTAAAGGGGATCCACGACTCAAAGGGGCTAACCCAACTGCCAGGGGTCACTGGCAGGAAAAATTACAACCATGACAGACTACAAGTTGTAATAATAGTTCATAATTTACATTACATGGTAGTCAGTCCAGTCAGTCCAGTCAGGCATTATGGCTGGTCAATGTAGCAACGGCCAGACATAGTGTCAAACTCAAAGGAGTGAGATGGGTCATGGGGGTATCAATAAGGGTCCATTTGACAGTGCCATTGTGAGGGGGGTCAATCACAAAGCCTCAAGGAAGGGGAGTCGGTCCTGATATGGGCCTCCCGTAGTGTTGGTTGCAGTCCGCTCAGGAGGGAAGTGAGAGGAGTCCGCCGGAATGAGGCAGGGATGACACTCAGCAGAGATAATTGTGGACAGGAAGAAAGTGAATTAGGCCAGGCTCACACATCAGAGAGCAAATGTGTAATTTGGGCATACATATATGTATATAATGTAGAAATATTGTATATGATATTATGTAGAAATATTGAGATAGAGCTGAAAGAGAGAGAGAGGGTAAGAGAGAGAAAGAGAGTTGTACGGCATGACACATGAAGGTTTTGTGGCGGCACTAGGCTATAGCAGCATAACTAAGGTATGATGCATGGCAACCCAGCACCACTGCAGGGATGGTCAGTGGTCGCCATGCCTCGCAACTAGGGCCAACAGCAGAGGCAGTCTCTCCCAAAAGACCCATGAGAAGTGATGATTTGCCATGCACCATCCCTAACTATGGGAAACGGTAAAGAGCAAGGTTTTAAGTCCAGACTTAGCTATTCTAGGTCATCTTGTTTTTTTTTTTTTTTTTTTGTGCGTGGGGGATGGGTCTGTCACAATGGAGTAAATGCATTATTAGAAGACTGCCTGGGAAATTGACTATGGCTCAGATGAGTTGCTGAAGCAATGTAACATCTTTGACATCAAATTGACTTTGATGCCCTTTGGATAAAAAACATACACCCAGAAATCTTGAGTGGAAAGTCAGTCAAGAGAGGGAAAAGCATCCGGCAGTTCCCCCCGTATTTTCTGCTGAATGACGGAGCGAGCTGTCTTTACCCTCCAATGGCTTCTCAAGATGCTCTCGCTTTGAATAACAGTCGAGCTCTGCAGGGGAGAGAGGCTCTGAATGGCTTCCACTGTCTGTCCAAATGGTACCATTAACAATAATGCTCAGGCAACAATGATCCTACTCTGGTTAAGAGAAAGCTGAAAAGTTAGATGAATAGACTAAGAGCTCAGATGGAAGGTAGATAGTGGTTGAAAGTGGGGGAGAGAGGGTTCTATGCATGTGTTTTTCCCCTTTGCTATTTAGTGCCTGTCTGCCTGTCCTTTTTGCTTTTTAGTTGACCTTTTTGAAGGTTAGTATGGTAGAAGGAAGTCTTGGTAATTATTATTATTACAATTTATTAGTGCTGTGAGGATAACCCCTTGAGATGGAACATCTCGTTTTTGGGGGGGTCCTCAGACAAAATGGTACAATACAATACAAAACACAGATAGCATTCGACCATATACGTGTATGTGTGTGTATGTGTACGTATATGGTCGAATGCTATCTGTGTTTTGTGTATATATATATATATATATATATACACACACATACATGCATTAAACATACACATATATATAGATGTACATATCTGTGCACGCATATAAACACACATGCATACATACATACACATATACATACACCCACCTACACCCAATGTTGCATATACACCTAGGTAAAATTAAGATTAAAGTTATACTAGGGTTTATAAATCACAAGTCAAATAACACTTGTGGAAAACATTTGCAGTAAGTTTTCTTGCAGGTAGGTAAAAAGCGATATTTTGTAAGAATGCAGAGAAGTTAGAGATCTTAGACCCAGGCAAGCTATTACAATCTGAAGGAGCTTTATAATGAAAAGTACCTCTACCACTCTCTTTAGTGAAGTTTGGCACAGTAAAAGTAGGATATTCAGTGTGTCTCAATCTGTAGCTAGGTCTATATGGAATTAAATATTCCTTCAAGTATGGAGGATACACATTTACACATTTAAAGATAACCTGGTACCAGTGATACTGTCTTCTGGCTTTAGGTGATAATAAATTCAGTGAGTCATATAACACACAGTGGTGAGTAGTAAAGGGGCATCTCCGAACAAATCTACATAGGTTCTGATGTGTTTTGATAGACAACATCTGCATAGTCTGAGAGGAAATATTAACTGAGATACAATTCTCAGCCTAATTGGTTGCGTAAAATGGTTAATAGAGGGATACAATATATGTAAATTATTATTGATCTTTTTTACAACGGAATTAATATGACACTTAAAGGAGAGTTGTGAGTCAAGCCAGAGGCCCAAATATTTGAATTCATTAACTTGGGCAAGTGGAGTATCAAGAACTGAAGTGAGAGATGATTACCTTGTGGCTGATCTGGTGGAGAACAGAATACAATATGACTTTCTTGTTCAGCAGCAGGTGGTTAGATTGGAACCAATGTTGAATGGTATTAAAGTTAGACTGCAGTAAGGACTGGAGAGAGACCAACACATAGAGACCACTTAGAGACCAACACATCAGATTTTTAAATCACTGTCATCTGCATATAAATGAAGATTACACTTTAAGCAGATTTGAGGGAGATCATTAATAAATAGAGAAAATAGAAGAGGCCATAAGGAGGAACCCTGGGGGACACCTTTCTCAATTATTATAGACTGTGATGCACAACCACGTAGAGAGATGCTGACGTCTACAGTGAAGATAACAATTAAACCAAAGAAGAGAGTCTTTAGAGAGGCCTATTGCATGTAATATGTCAAGAAGCAAATAGTGATTGACCATGTCGAAGGCCTTATAGAAGGAGAGATCTATAAATATTGTTTTTCAAACACTTCCTACGAGAGTAGCTACACTACTGATGATGGAGATAGGTCTGTAGCTGTTAGGATCCTGAGGATCACCTTCCTTGTGTATTGGTGTAACTCTGGCAGACTTCCACATTGATGGAAGTTGATAATGATAAATTTAAATAAGTCTGATAAAGGAAATGCCAGTACATGAGATGCTATCTTAATAAACTTAATCTCCAAGCCATCAGGATCAGTCGCATTGCCAGACTTCAATTCAAATATTGCCTGCTGAACATCAGTAGGGTTTATTGTAGCAAATGAGAAAGAGCTACCCAGCATATGAGTTGGGCTAGAGTAAGAGAAATTAGACAACTGTGAACTACAAATAGTGGAGAAGTGTTGGTTAAAAGCATTAGCAACTGCTAAGGGATTACTGATAATATCGTTATGAACTTTTATTTTGGTGGCAATGCTTTTAGTAGAATTTTTGAGTAGAGAGTTAAGATTTTTCCAGAACTTCTTAGGATTACTGAAGTTATTAGACAAAGAACTGTTATAGTAATTTGATTTAGCATTTCTTGTTTTAGTTGTACACATATTTCTTAGTTGTCTATATATAGCCCCATCTGCAGTGTCCTTTGACAATCGGTACTTGGCTCCCATGGCTTTCTTTTTGTATGAAAAGATGTATTAATTCAGCATCAACCCATGGTAAGTGATGCCCCTTCACTCTTACTCCTATCCAAGGGGTGTGTTTATCAATAACTTTGAGGACTTCAGTGTGAACAAAAATTCCAAGCATCTTCAATAAACAGAAAAAGGTGAAGTCTATTCCAATTTATGTCTAATAAGTCTTGTATAAAGAACTCAGGGTTAAAATGCTTACTCTGCCTTACCCTGATGACCTTGGGGGGTAGGTGAGGTAATCAAATTTTCCATACGCAGAAAACAATGGAATGATCACTAAAGCAGCCCAAGTGGGTTCACTGATTAGTTGAGTCAGGTTTAAACTTTCAAAGAAATGTCTGTCCTTTAGAGATGAGCAATCTAACCAGTTAATATTAGTCACCTAGGATAATCAGCTGCCCACTGATTTAATAGTGGTACCTATGCAGGGAATTTGGAGGTCTATAGATATTCCCTTCTTGCTCTTGTGTGCTCCTTCTGTGAAGCGCCACGAGACAATACTATTGTAAAAGGCGCTGTATAAATAAAATGATCAGCAGCGCACCACACACACACACACACACACACGCAAGCACACACACAGGCACCACACACAGTCACGGACTGGCTAGGCCAAAACATAACACAATACAGATACTGTCTGCTACATTTCTTTATTGCTGTCTTTTTGTTTTAATGCAAAAAACAACATGGTCAAGTTAAAACACGTCCGTTAAGATGAAATAAGGCGAGTAGGCTATTGGCCACTATAGTTTCAGCAGAGAACTGACCAAAAAAAAAAAAAAAAACAGCTCAACAGAGAGGTAGACCTATACCTCTACTGGCCTAAAGTAACCATTTATCAATCACAGGAACTCAGAAGAGAACAGAGAAATAAAATTATTATTTTTTTTTACTTTTAAGGGTATCTCAGCTGGTTGGCTATAATGCTTTGTGCTAGTTTGGCTATTTCTTACCCTTGAGCCAGGCCAAGCCTCTCCATTTTGTTTTGTCCCTGTTTTTTCTTAGTTAATCAGTAGTAAAGGTCTTTGTTTGCATGTAGTATGGATTGTTGCTACCTTGCACATTCAAGTTTATGTACTCCCCCTGTCTGGAACATCTGTTGTGTTTGATTAATAGTTGAGGAGGGTAATAAATAAGAATAAGAAATATAACGGTTTTATTTTCCATGTGTTGCTTGAATTAGGCCTTTTCCAAACTGGGTCAGTGCAGCATTGCAGTGAGACTCAGCATTACAAATATATGGCTGTGCTCCCCCCACTGTCTTTCTGCTTTTCTGTCTGTCTCTCCCTCTCTCCCTGTCTCTTTCTCTTGCTCTCTTGCTTTCTTTTTGTCTTTCCTTTCTCTTCTATATTTCTCTCTGAAAGGTGTTCCATCATGAGCTTCCAGCGTTTTCTTTTGTCCTGTGTGCCAGCCTAGCAGCTCAGTTCCACAGTAATTAGTCTCAGCGCTTGATTACCCGGCCTTGCCAGTCACGGCATTAGAATAATCCCAGCACATCAAATAAACACTGAAGCCCAACGAATGGGCCAAGTCTATATCCATTAGGCCGCTATCTTTCACAAGATTGTAGAGGATCTATCTTTCTCTCTCTTTTTCTCTCTCTCTCCACCCCTCTCTCTCTCCATCCCTCTATCTCTTCTCAAAATCCCATCTCTCTTTGCTATAATGCTCTTTTTCTGTTTTCCATTGAGCTAGGTGATAAACAAATATTTTGCTTTGTTGACACCTAGATGATGGGCTGTGTACTTTGTTCATTGAGATAGCAGAGCAGTGCCGTGAGAGGTTTGTTTGTTTATTTATTTATTTCAGTTTTAGCTCCCTCTCCCAAAAGCTGCTGCAGTCTTTGACAAAGCTGCCATGTCATCATCATCCTCTTCCCCAGCCTCTCTGAACCTGAAGCTCAGAACTGACAAACAATTTTCTTTAATCAGTGACATCTTAAGGAATCACAGTTGTGCATAGACTCTGCCGTAATACTCCGGTAATACATCTTACTGCCTTCCAGCAGAGAACCTAGTCAGACAAGTTAGTTGTAGTCTTGCCTGGAATCTATTTCAGACGTCTGTGGGTATTAAATAATGCTAAAGGAATCAATGCAGTTGTCTGCTAAGAGGGAATTGTTTACAGCCTCGGTGTGGAGATTGGAGAGAGTAGGGAATGAGCCTAGCTCTTTTGCGAGTGTTGGGTTTCAATGGACTTTATCTTTCATTAGTCTGATGGTAACAGATAGTGGTGGCTGGTTGTTGTGAGTGTGCCCTAAGGAGTGGGCTAGGGTGGTGTGATTGCAAATTCCAGGCCAGTCCCTTTTGGACAGTAAAACGATCAGCTACAAGACCACAGGACACGGCGGTTAGCTGGACGTGCTGCACAGTCAGTACTTTGTGGCCTGCGTTGTTGTACGCAGCTCAACATTTGGGTTTTTGCTTAACCTAAAATTACATGGTTTGTCTCTCCCTTTTCCCCCTCATTTACACACACACAGACACACACACACACACACACACTCTCGTACTCTCTCGCTGTCGTAGTTTGATAGCCTCCCAGCTGGCTCTTGTAATGTCTTTCCTTTGTGTCTGTGAGGATTTGGGATTTTGGTGAGGTCATTAATGGCATCTGCAGAGGTTTGTGTGTAGCCATGTCTGTGTGGAAAGACAGATGGGAGAATGAAATGCTATCGAACCTTCTCGGCTAGGCAGCTTCAGTCGCAGCAAAAGCCAAAAATTTACTCCCAGACGCTGTCCTAATGTAAAACAACACTCGTACAACAGCGGAGCCTCTTAATTTGCACCATGTCCAACAAAAGTTTTTTTTTTTTCCCAGAGGGTCGGGTGGGGTGGGTAGTAACATGATCTGGGCCATCTGGTTATTTTATATGGCCATATTATTGCTGCCCCCTGGCCTGGAGTTTGAGGGGGTATTTGGGGGTGGATTGGTGCTAAACGGATGTTTACCCAGCAGCCTTTCTAAATACATGCCCCATGGGGGGGTCCAATCCACCCAGCCCAAGGGGGCTAGTTAAAGGTGTGGTGGTGGATTGGCCATCTCCAAGCAGGTTCGAGGCGTAACCTGTAATTGTTGCTGTTACACTGGACACTGCTGTTACTCTTACACTTTTTGTGTGAGTGTGTGTCTGTGTGTGAGTGTGTGTCGGTGTGTGTGTGTGTGTGTGTGTGTGTGTGTGTGTGTGTGTGTGTGTGTGTGTGTGTGTGTGTGTGTGTGTGTGTGTGCTGGTTTGTTTGCTTCAATGGATTTTTATGGCACGGCATAAGAGGGAATTTCATGCTGAGATTGAAATCCTATCCCCAGAGCTTAGCTTTTTTTTGACTGATATCCCTCAGTCTTTGCACAAATAATTAGTATGTGTGTTTTGCTCTTTTTCCAGAACATGCCATTAAATGTCTGCATGTAGAAATAAATTATTTAAAAAATCTGGCAAGTGTCAGGTAGTCCTTTATTCATGAAAAGAATCTGTCTGTTTAATTGATGTGCTGTTTCATTATTAGCACCCCCTATAATTTCCTCCCAAAAGTAAGGATTTATTTATGGAAGACTGAGGAAGGAGTGGATCTGTTAGATACTGGGATAAAGAAAACTTCACATGAACCTGGCAGGAATCAGAGAGAGGGAGAGGGAGAGAGACAGTCAGACAGACAGAGAGAGAGAGCGACAGAAGTAAAGGAAGAAAGAAAGAAAGAAATACATAGTAGGGTGTATGTGATTGAGTTGCCAGCATGTCTTGGCTGTGGTTCTCATGCAAGGCCTGTGTGTGTGTGTGTGTGTGTGTGTGTGTGTGTGTGTGTGTGTTTTCCTAATCCCTTCTTTTGCTTTCAGCTTAATGATCATTTGCTGTAGTGAGGAACTAATGCGCAAAGTTTGCAGTGTGTTTGTTGTTGTTCTCAAGTACTTTTTGTTTTGTTTTGTACCTCGATGAAATACATACTGTGTGGAGGAGTCCTGACAAGGGGAGGTGGGGGAGCTGTGAAATTCTCCAGCACTGGCTGCAAGCCTCCTCCTTGGGGTCTGACATACGTCAGGCTCCCACAACAAAACCTACTGCTTTTGTTTCAAAAAGTCGGGCTAAGAATTGAACATCAGGGCACTAAGGACATGTAATGTTGATATAAGCTTAGTCTGAGAGTGCTCTCTGATTGGTTAGTCCCTCTGCAGAACACCTCCATAACTACTCATTTGAATAAAACATGCAAAGTAAAGGCATATAAATGTAGTTGATCTATATTGTTGTTTTTCATCTGTTTGTTAGTCACACTGGCTTTAGCATTTGGTTTTGGTCCTGTTCTCTTTGTCAGATAAATATGTACACCATTAAGAGGAGGAAGAGGAAGAACTACACAAACTTGTTTCTCGTCTGCGAATTATTTAGTCTTAAGTGCTTTTTTTTTTTTTTTTAACGCACACACAAATCTCAGCAGCCATAGATATTTCCAGTGAAATATTAGTCCATGGGCGAGTCCACTGGAACCCTAAGTGTTGCTTGTGTTATCCTAAGCTGTGCAGCCTGAACAATACCCAAAGCCTCTCCTCTCCTCTCCTCAACTCCCCTCTCCTCCCTCCATCCTCTAAGCCCAAACCCCTGAATGTCGTGCCAGGGCAGAAAATAGTGAACAGATGCACCACCGTGGTGACAAATGCTCGTGAAATCTGTCTACGGCCGGGCCTGATGTCCTCCTCCTTCAGGGCTGGCAGGCACGTTCTGAATTCACTATGCACTCTTAGCCACCCATACTCTCTTCGTACGCCACAGACAGATAGATAGACAGACAGACAGACAGATAAACAGATAGACAGACTGACAGAGAGACAGACAGACAGATTTACTCAATTGACCACACAGTAGCATGGCTGTGTTCCAGAGAGTTGGTTTTGTAGGCCCAGAGAATGTACTTTTGGTGCGAAAAGGGCACCACAGCGTACACTCCCAGACACACTGCTGCTGGGTGACAAGGTTCTGTTTGTGTTGAGTCCCTATGTGCCAATACATCTACAAATGCCGCTGAAGCCATTGAACTCATACTCAACTTCTGAGCTCACAATGACTATGGTTACATGCAATACATGCAATTTTGGTTACATGTGTGAAAGAGTAGTGTGCAAGAGAAATATTCTCGTTTACATATCAGTAGCCATATTATGGTTGGTCACTGACGTAGCCTACAAAGTTGCTTTGTATTGGATGTGTCATACCAATTGAACATGTCCACATGCAACAAAACGCACCGGTAAGGAGCATTTTCCAATTAAAGTGTATACCTGACCCTGAATTCCGTTTAATCCAGGCATAAACCAGTTGGTTTGGGTTTTTAGAAATTGGAATACGGCCAAATTTGGAAGATGACGATCGGTATGAGGAGTTTGGCTCGGGTAAATTACTATATGTCTATACATGTTTGGAAAAAGTCTGATGTTTGGTGGTGCTTAGGGATGGACGTTTGTTTACTGGTTTGAATCAGTACTTTCCTTTCTTTTCTCTTAGGCTCCTACATGATGGTGGACTCTTCCCAGCACGATGTTGGGGAGAAGGCTCGTCTACAGCTGCCAGTCATGAAGGAGAATGACACCCACTGCATTGACTTCAACTACCTGCTGTACAGCCAGGACGGCTCCAGTCCCGGCACACTCAACATCCTGGTCAAGGTCAACAAAGGCCCCCTGGCCAACCCCATCTGGAACGTGACAAGTTACACAGGCAAAGAGTGGCTCCGGGCAGAGTTGGCTATTAGCACATTCTGGCCCAACGAGTATCAGGTAGATCACACCTTCTCAACCACTTTTACGTTTTTGTGTGTGTGTGTGTGTGTTTCGAAGGGTATTTTAGATGCCTGCAGGGCTCAGCAGTGCTGTGACTGTTGATATGTCTGCAAAGATGCATTTTTTTGTCTCTTCTCACCAGTTAAATTAAATTAAAAAGTGATGAGCACCTAGGAAAATATCAATGTTTGTGCTCCTTCCTGCCAGCCCAAGTTAAGCTTTTGATTTAATTTCCTCTTGAAGAGACTCTTGACCTTATTTATTTTTTTGTTCTGTTATGTTGCGAGAGTTATCTTATCGATTTTGATGTATGTTGAGGTGGAACGAGATGATGAGATGGGTGACCTTGAAGCTGGAACAAATTATGCTTTCCTTTTTTTGTTCTTTGCTCCCCGCAATTACAGTCTAGAGAATCATGTATAATACAAAGACCACCAGACCTTATCGTATGGCAAGTATAAAGCTAATTACGTTAGACATCTGAGCAAATAAATTGCATGGCACTCAGTACAATTATTTGTAGTCCAGAAATGTCAGATTGATTGTAATTTTACATACTAGGATGCAGATACAGCCATACTTTTCTAAATGTCAGCAGCGTTACTATATTTAAAAAGGCGAATCCAGACCAGTGCAGCTCAGCAAGCAAATTAGTCATGTTGTTCTTGTGGTCATAAGAGTAATGTTGGTGAAGGGGGTTTTTGAAATGGAAAGGAACAAGGAAATGTCATATCGGGGAATGATTGATTAAGAGGGTATTAGGGTTATTTCCATGTAGTCTGAGAATGAGGAAGGAGAAAAACAAGAGAAAGAAATTAGGTTCTCAAGTTGTCAGCTCCCCAGATGTTTATTTTTTCAGCCATTGAGGAGAATGTAGCATGCTACAAACACAAGTGTGAACAGGGCAAAAGAGGGGTCATGGAGTTCTAAACATCTAACCCTTGACCTCTTGCCCAGGTTGGTTAAATGGCTGAAAAAAAAGAAACTGAAATGTTTGGATTGAGATGTTTACACACTTTGTGCCAAAATGTAGACATACCAAAATACCAAAATAGACTGGCCAGACCAGATTACAGCCTTTTTTTTGGATGACTTAAGTATTCCAAACAACAGCTGAAGCCTGCTATTCCACACACCTATTTGAATCAGTGCAATCTTTGTGCTTGGGAGAGGATGAAACATAAAAAATACATTGTGTAGTAATGGGTGATGCAATTTCCAGGAGCGGTTTTGTCAGGATTTGGCTAATGGGCAGCTATTTTAAGTTGCTGCTAATAAATCCAATCTAATGAATTTTCACAGCAGCTTAATCCTGGCGGTACTACCAATAGGAGTGTTTTGCATTTTAAGTCATGCTTAAAAAAAAAAAAAAAAATCCTACCAAAACAACACTTCATACCTGGCCCTATAGTATCAGCTGTTAGTATTGCTCCCCTTAAAATGCCTTTTATTTACATGCTGTAGTTTCTTTTTTTCTGGCCATGCAATACTTTCCAAATTCATGGATATTTCTTTTTCATATTTTCGCTGTGCTCTGATTACTCCTCACTGAAAGGACTGGGCTTCTTTTCCACTGAGTGGCTCCGTGGGGCCTAGGTGTATTGTGGTGGAGGAAGAGGAGGAAGAGGAGGAGGGGGAGGAAGAGGGTTGCTTTAGTGCAGATGGGATCTGGAGTAGTGAAGTGGAGCGGAGTAGCGTGCCTCAGTGCACTCTGGGCTGACCATGGAGTTGATCAGGGCTGACTGCGGTGTGTGTATCAGCCATTTCATATAGAGATGGCCTGATAATAGCACATAACACACACACACACACACACACAAACACACACACTCTCTCTCTCTCTTTTTTGTACAAACATTCCAGGACACTTACGCACACTACACAAATACATAAGCATGCACACTTGCATGCAGTAACACACATGTTTGCACAGTAGTGCATATGCTGCACACAAGCAACACTTCAGTCTACTTTTGTTTAGTACTTCTTGCTTAGTTTAATACTTCCCTGTTCCCTGTACTTCCTGGTTTTCTTTCTCCTCCTCCATTTTGCTCTTGGCCACTTCTTTTTCCATTGGTCTCGTACACACACACACACACATGTGTACACACACACGTGTACATACACACACACTGTGAGTTGCATCTAAGAGGCACGGAAAAGAAAGAAAGAGCAGCCCAGGCAGAGAATGATGGCTTTTATCTGCAGCAGGCAGTGAATGGAGGCTGCACTTGCTTGGTGCACTGAGAATGGTTTCCCTTCATTTACTCTGGTCAGATGGAGCATTTTTGATGTGTTCCGTGTGTTGCTGGAGACATGCCTGGTTTGAAATGAGGCTGTAAAAAAGACTCATCTGTCTGGTCTTACCTTATCTGTCTACTTACCTGTCTGTCTGTCTGTCTGCCTGTCTGTCTGTCCGTTTTTTTTTTATTCTGACAGTTGCTTATCTTCTGTCTCTTAAAAAGATCCTTTTGAATATGTGAGGGGTGTGTGTGTGTGTGTGTGTGTGTGTGTACGCGCATTACCCCTCCGCTTCTCCCAGCATCAAGAGAGATTCTGCGGTGGATTCATTAGCATTTTGCTGCCTGTTCACTGTAAGACTAATGAAAGGCATGGCCTGTTCCTCGGACTAATTGGGGAGAATGAATGATTCAGCTTGTTCGGAGTCCAACCCCATGTCTTGTGCTTGTGCCGTTGAATTTTAAGTGGCTGTTTGGGCTGGTTATGATTTTTAAACTGGAGGTTAGCTATATTAGAAGCCCCTCCTGCTTTTTGTCAGAGCCGCAGCTGAACGGCACGTCTGCTTGGCTGTCACCTGACAAAGCCCGAAATAATTGGATACTTTCTCGTTGTTTACACAGGGGTGTCAGCCTTAGAGTGAGATCTGAGCCTTTGCAGAATTGAGTGTGGCTGCTGAAAAAGAGTGAAATGTTATCTGTGCCTGGTTTTGTTTGACTTTTTTCTTTTGACCTTTTTTGCTCCCTTCATTTTTTTTCCCACCCCGCTTGCGCAAGAGAAGATAGTGTGTCAGTTGTAGGCTTGACTGATGAAACCACAGGTGTTTTTCAAAGCCAACTTCACACAGACACAGTTTTCATTATGGAAGACTGCCTCTAGTGGACAAATTTCAAATTGCATGTCTCACTAAAGCGTTGCCACAGTTGACCCTGAGAAATGGGGCCGTTCTGGAGGCTGAGTTTGTTGAGGTTAAACACATCACCGGTGGCTTCATTAAAACGTTTTTTTTTTAAATTAAAAAGTCCCATAGGGAACATGACGTTCAGGCCAGTGATTTTCTTCACTGTGACCCTGTAGCACTCTGACCCCCTACCGACCATCCTCTCACTGCTGGAGCTGATAATTTTAGACCATGGCTCTGTTGCTGTTTCAGAGGAGAGACAAGCGTCTGAGTTGGTTGTCCAAGCAGCGGCCACACATTGGTCAGTATGTAGAACTGTGTGCGACCTCCGCCAAGTGATTCCCCCAAGCCTCAGCTCCTGCTTCTGCTCCTGCCGGACGACATTTTGAGGCTTCCTCCATGCACGGCCTCCCGAAATGGCATGATGTGGGGGCGGACGTGTCTCTGTGTTTCCTCTAATAAAGACGTGATGAAGCCAGCCAGCCAGCCTGCCTGCCACCCTCCCACACCCCTCCAACTCGTCTCCATCTCTGGCTACATCTCCTCTCACCCTCCACACCTGCTGCGCAAAGAGAACAAGCTCAGACATCTTTGTCTGTAAATAAGAGGCAGCACGTCAGGGGATTAAGAACCATGTGGGAGCTCCGGTCCTTATTTCTTCCTCGCATGGTCATATCAGCTCATGAGGCACAGGGAAACTGGACAGGTCTGGGCAGTCCTTTCCAGCTCCCAGAACAAAGAGTGTGAACAACCCCTCCCCGACAACACACACACACACACACACACACACGTATGCATGCACAACCTAGTCTTCTTACTCTGGTCAGTAACCCTTCACCTGAGTCCTGTCTGCACTTCTGTATTGTAAAGTACATGAACAATCAACCTAGTGAACAGCACAGCGATGCTTTAGTCACGACACGAGTGCTGGAAAGCGTGCTTCCCCTTACTCAGTTTGGTTGGTGTTGTGGTGTGTTTGGAACGGCCTTATCACAAAGGCAGACTTGCAGAGAGATTTATCTCTTGAAATACATTATGCAGAAATGAAGTATGATCAGACGTGTCAAAGGGAATATCCTAATGTGTTGGATTTAAAAAATGTATTTTACTTAATGTCCTGGGAATACGGAATATTTCAGTGGCCAATACTGTGCTAGAGCTGTGGACCTACATTTTCTTTTAGAAGTTTATACACACTGTCAAAAAATATGAAAGGCTTGTTGTTATAGTCCTCTATTTTTCATCCTTCCCACTTGCACCAGTTTTTTTTTCTTTTATCATTTGTATTTGTAGACACAGGCATAAATAGTTGATGGGCCTCTTCATCCATAATGCTTAGTTATTGAATGACTTCCTCAGGAAAATGTAAACATGCCATCGTCTGATATGTTGCCGCTGGGGAGAGGCGCTGACCTAAATGCTTGACAGCATTGCCCAACATTTCCTGATGGTCCCCCCCCCCACCCCCCCTCCCCCCCTATTGAGGCATGGTCCCAAAGGAGTCTCCCTTGGTTTCTGCCATCAGAATAGGGGATGAGAGGAGATGTCTCTCTCTCTCTCTTTATCTCTCTCCCTCTCTCTTTCACTCTCTCAGACTGTGAAAGTGATTTACTTGCAAGCAGGTGTTTGCTCTTTTTCACTTTAGCCCAAATTGTTTGTGTGGATTTAACCAATCAGACGTGTTAAAACAATTAAGAGGGGGGTGAGGGTCGGGGCTGAGGCCTTGGCAGGCGTGAGAGTAATAAACACTTCTGCAGGTGTCAGGGAGTTTTGGTGTGCGTTTGTGTGTTTTAAGATGGTGTGTGTGTGTGTGTGTGAGAGAGAGAGAGAGAGAAAGTGGGCATGAGTGAGTGCAATCAAAAGTGATGAGGGAGATAAAATGAAAGAGGCAAGGCAGAGTGCAGGGAAGGCGGGTCAAACGCTGAAGGCTACCAGCTCTTATCAAGGTCGTCATTCCACCTCATCCTCGTCCTCTTTGTCCTCCTCCTCCGTTTTTCTCCCACTATTCTCCACATCATCCTCCCCTTGTCATCCCCCTCTCCACGACTGTCACACTCCATCTCTCATTATCTCTTCCCTCTGCGACATTTGACCCTTGACCTTTGTCTGATAGGAGTGGGGGTAGTGGGGGCATTGCTATGAACGGGCAGGAGATTGTGTCAAAGAGGAAAATCAGGGAAGAGGGCAAATGAAGCGTCAAGTGGCCGATTAGCCCCAGAACACTCCCCTCTGCCTGCCTGCTGCTCAGCGCACACTGTTCCTGTGACTGTGACCTGCTCAGCGCCGCACTGACAGGGTGGCCTTGCTATCTCAGCACTTTTCATTTGTCCTCTCATCCTTTCATCACACAAGAACAAAGGTGTGTGTGTGTTAGGCGGAGGGAAGAGTGTGTATGTGTATGTGTGTGTGTGTGTGTGTGTGTGTGTGTGTGTTGGCAGAGACATGGACATGTACAAAAGAAAGAGACTGGAATGTTAAGGCAATTTTGCAGCCAATGCTTTTTAAATTATTTTTATTTATTTATTATTTATTTAGTAAATGGTCCACATTGTTTGGATCTCTTCTTTATTCATTGAGGTCACCCAAGCCACAGACCTTTCTAATCAGAGTCCTGATTCCCCTTGATTCTAGTTAATGACACCCTCTTTAGATGATGAACGTGATTAGGATTTGACTGTGTTTCATTTGGTTAACTACTCCACAAGCTGAAGCCTGAAGTCAATAGAGCCTTGCGATCTAGTGTCTGGTTCTCATCTCGAGGATTTCAGCATTGTGCAAACGCCTGGCTTTGTATGTCTCTTAATACCTCCTAAATGGCTCCCTGATGAAGTACATGGTTTTGGCCTTCGATTAGAGAGGCTTGTTCAGAACTGATCTTAAACTTTAGTCACTTTGCCAAGCACTCTCTCTCCCTCCCTCCCTCTCTCTCTCTCTCTCTCTCTCCCTCACTCTCTCCCTCTCTCTCTCTCTCCCTCCCTCTCTCTCTCTCTCTCTCTCTCTCTCTCTCTCTCTCTCTCTCTCTCTCTCTCTCTCTCTCTCTCCCGATGAGGGCAAATATCCACTTTTTACCTGTGGCCAAACACGCTCTCCTCTCCCTGGAGCTCCTTGACTTCACTGCTTTCCCTCTCTTTCTCTCTTCTCCTTCAGTCTCCACACTTTCCTCCTTAGCCTTAAGAGAAAGCGAAGAACTGAAAGGGTGATTATGAAGATGGGCTCTGGGCTAACACACATCAAGCAGCACAGTAGATTGAAATTGATTGTTCTAAGCCTGGAGATTTTTTCTATGCCCTGACTGAAGAGCCCCAGACGACATGCTTGAGGTCGTCCCCAATTCAGGCTGGAATAAGGGACACCTAATAGGCTCTCTTAAAACAAAGAGAAAGGGGGAGGAGAGGAGAGGAGGAGTAGCGAGGGAGGAGGAATTGTGGTTTGGGAGGGGAAGAATAAAGGGGGTTGTGAAAAGCCCACTGAGGGAGATGGCTGCGATCAACATGAGAGAGAGGAGTCCCAAAGATAGAGAGAATGAGAACTTTCGCTCACGAGTTAAAAAAAGAAAAAAAGAGAGACGGGTAGGGAGGATGGGGGGGGTGAGTTTTTCTCCTCCTCACCTCCATTCCCTCTTTCTTTCTCTCTTCCTCTCTCTCTCTCTCTCTGCCTAAGATGATGAATGACATCTTCCGACTGCTGGCTGGGAAATAAGAGGCGGCTCCCTCGTCATATTTGTATCAATTGTGGGCTTTCATCTGACAGTGTTTACCTAGGGAGTGCCATAGTAATGATCAGGCCAGGAAATGCAAATAGAGCCGAAGAGAGAGAGATGGGTGAGTCTGAGTGTGTGTGTGTGTGTGTGTGTGTGTGTGTGTGTGTGTGTGTGTGTGTGTCGTGTTGTTGTGGAAGGGCGATGTGAGAGTGGGTGAGCTGGTAGTGATGGAGGTGGGGGCTTGAGTATACCTCCACCTTCACCTGCCTGCCTTCAGAATCCCCTGACAGGTGACGTGAAAAAAAGAGCAACCTCTGGGGTGTAGGCTGAGAGAGGGATAGATGGAGGCAGGGAGAGAGGGAGAGAGATGGATTCTGTGATTTGGCAAGACTGAACAGTTGTGGCAAGCCGCTTTGAACGGAGATAAGTCATGGAAGGAAATGACAGAGGGGTGTGTGTGTGTGTGTGTGTGTGTGTGTGTGTGTGTGTGTGATGGGGGAGTAGGTTGTGAGATGGAGAATACGTTGTATGCACTTTTTGCCTCTGTTTGTACTGTCTGTGTACTGGTGAGTAATGTGTCTTTAAAGTAGTTTTTTTCATGCTAAAATTGGGATTTTCAACAGTGAGTTTAAAAGCACATCAAAAAAAGAGTGGAGGTCACATCTCAATGTGACCATTGTGTTGCTGCTACATAGAACAGGATTGTGAAGTTTTTCAGATGTGGTTAATAGGAGTGACTGAGCGCTTTGGTTGAAAACTTTTCAGTGGTCAAGACCTTGTATGAGACAGTGACAGGGGGAATAGAAGACTGTCGGTGCTTTTCTGTATGTTGTGCAGAGACTCCCGTGATCCCAGATACACACACACACACACACACATAGACTGAAGAAAAACACTTCATGCCAGACCTCAAGCATGGAGGTTTTCATCCTCATAGGTTCTGTCTGCATGTCAGCTGGCATTTGAGTCTTGTTCTCCTGGAGGAATATTCAGAGGATAGAGGACTAAGAAAGAAGGAAAGAAAGAAAAAAAGGAGTGTTATGTTGACACAGTCTCTCTCTCTCTCTCTCTCTCTCTCTCACACACACACACATACACACACACACACTCCCCTGTCAAGTGATCTCCAGCCTGTGGCCAAGGTTCCATGTCAGATGGCAGCCCTCAGAAACCGCAGAGGTTTCAAAGCAGGTATCAAAGCAGAGGCTTGCTTCTAAAGTGCTATTGATCCAATAATATGTAGAGCTCTTACTGTAATCAATGTCTCATAATGTAAAACTCAAGAAGGGAGATGCGGTCTGATAGTTTGATGTAAATGTGACTTATGGTCTTCACAGCACACACACACACACACAGATACACATACATACACACATATACATGCACACAAATATACACACTGTACATTTGTGTGCATGTATGCACACAAACATACATGCACACATGTATGAGGAGCCACTCAAGACATTATTCATTCTGGCCCTCTCACATACACATATTCTCACTCTCACATAAATACATTCTCCTTGCACATACATACATTCTCCTTTCACATACATACAGTCTTCTTGCACATACATACATTCTCCTTTCACATACATACAGTCTTCTTGCACATACATGCATTCTCCTCTCACATACATGTATATTACTCTCACATACCTATATTTTCCTTTCATATACATTCATATTTTCCATCTCTAAAGAGAATATGTGCATGTGAAAGAAGAATGTATGTATGTGTGAGAAGAATATACGTATGTGAGTGAAAGTATAGTTGAAATGGAAGCAGTATAGTGGAAACAGAAGGTGAGGCATTTATCAACCTGTGATTGGCTGAAAATGTCCTGGTCCTGATCCTAATGGGACGAAGGTAACATAACTCATGGTATTATGGCCAAATAGCATTAAAGTTTATTTTTAATTTGTGTTGTTTCAGTCCAATATGATAAGTAGTTTTGTTTACTGTGTTTTAGCAAATTTAGCGAATTATTTAAGCAATGGTGGTGAGGTCCTGAGGCTGGTAGTTAGTTGTGTTTAGTCTGATTAGTTATATTAGGTTTTTTGAGCCTCAAGACCAGCTGAACACCAGAGAGCGCATGCGCGTAGAGCATAAACACAACTCCATTATCCTCCATTTTTTTACCGCTTGTTGTGTGCCGGGGTCTTCACTGCTCTTCTGGTCACCTGATTGGCGAAGTCATTGTTTTCAAAAAGCTGTCTTCTCTTACGGTACTACATACTGCCTGTAAATCTTACATAGTACATAGTACAGGAGCAGAAATATTTTTCAGACATCAGATATTTCTTTATCTTGTGTTACTGAAATTAATAAATTCAACAATATTCTAATTTGTGAAGCTTTACCTGTATTGTGTAGCTATACAAATTGCAATGCATTACAATTATCAAGACACTAACAATAAAGTGCATACAGTACTTAGTCCACTTTTGCCTTGTTCAGGTTGTAAATCAAGTCATTACTGATTGCCTCTTGATTTACCTTACCTTACTAGAGGAGAGGAGAATGTATGTATGTGAAAGGAGAATGTATGTATGTGAGAGGAGAATGTATGTATGTACATGTAGAATGTATGTATGTGAGAGGAGAATGTATGTATGTGAGTGCTAAAAATGTATGTATGTGAGAGTGAAAATCTATATGTACATGCACAAAAACATACACACACACATACTCACATATATACACAAATACACACACACTCACATACATACACACACATTCTTACACACACACACACACACACACACACACACACACACACATACACACTCTGGCACCCATACCCACAGAATTGCTGCCTTCATGCTAGTGTTACACATTCTTGAATGCACTCACATATTGTATAATAATAAGACTGAAGTTAGTACGCAGGCACACTGCGCGTACGTACACACACACACACACATATATATACACACACACATACTCATATATAAATACACACACACACACACACACACACACACTCTCTCTCACACACACACACACACACACACACACACACACACACACACATATATATATACACACACACACTATCACACAGCTGCAGTTCCCCCACCACTGTCACCATGTGTTGCTCCTGCAGACTAGGAACCTGCGGGTCCCTCTCCAAGGCCCATCTGTCAACTCTGAGAAGACAGAGCCTCAAGGCCTCGTAGTCCAGACGCCACACAAACACAAGCACCCTAAATGTTCAGACACACTCAGTTAGTGTTGCATTCATCCAGGGTGTCTGTTTCACTTTCCTGCTTTCCTTTCTCTTGAGTCTGAAGGGCCCGTATTGAGTTGCACCCAGCTCCTCTTTCACTACACCGACCGCAGATGAGCATAGAGGAGGGAAAGAATTGCTCGGGAACAGCACAGAGGAGGCTCCATCTTGCAGACAGGCCTCCACATATACACATTCACCCCTTTTTACTAAGACAGATTTCAATATATGTGTGCGTGTATGTGTTTTTGTGTGTGTGTTTGTGTGAGTGTGTGTGTGTGTACTGCGGGGCTTCTCTGCTGGTATTGTAGCAAATAGGGATGGAAGGGTTAGAGGAGATGAATGCTGAATCCACAGAGTGATGAAAGAAGGTACAACAGAAGAAATGAGAAAAATGAGAAGAAATGAGAAAAAAAACAGGAAAGAGGGAATTTGCATATTCAAAAAAAAATTCTATTCTTTTATGTAGAGCTGACATCAGGACTGGCTGGAGACTTCCTCACTTCCCTTTCTCCTTCAAACATTACTTGGAGAAAAATGAGAAGGAGGGAGAGAGAGAGAGGGAGAGGGAAAGAAGGAGAGGAGGGAGGGAGAGGGAGAGGCAGGAGTGACTGCTTTGTTTTGATGCAGGTTTAAAAAGCTGTCTAAGGGTGGATTCTAAGGTTACCTGCAGAGGAGAGGAGATGGGTGACGGAAGGCCCACTTGTCAGCCACAGAGCTGTGCAGATAATTGCCAGAGCCCCAGTTGTCAGACAAGACAGAGAAAATTGTTTCTCTCTCTCACTCTTTTTCTCTCTGTGTGTAAGTGTTTTCTTGATGGCCAAATCTCCTTTCTCAGAAAATGAGTCAGTTCTTCTCTTAAGATGACCACTCACTCACCCACCCTCTCCTGAGCACATTATTAATATTTTACCTTTAAGATCTTGAGGCGGGCAGCATTGCACTCGCTATTTTCCCTTCCTTCATTTCTCCTCATTTAACAAAGACAAAATCTGTTGCCATTGTTAAAGTGAACTGGAGTGGAGAGGGGGAACAGAAAGAGAAGAGAGGGAGAGATGGAGTTAAGGGGATAGAGAGAAAGAGTAAGAAGGGGTGGTGGTGGTGTGTCAGCACGCGGCCTGAGCTCTTCTGAAGATTTACATCATAATCATCAGAATCGGCTCATCGGAATTATTGGCCAAGTGCTGGCTTAAGATTCATTTTAGAAATGTCAAACACATTTAGGAGGAAATCATTTTAAGAGGTTATGAATCTCAGGCTAGAAGTAAAAAAAATATATCCCCAACAATATAACAATATCCTCTCAAGGATAATGGCACTGCCCGTAATTGAAGTGGCTTCAGAATTTTAGCTTTCTATCTTTCTTTACTGTTTTCTTTTCTTATTCCGTCCCTGCTCTTGAAATAGCAACTGGAGAGAGAACAGCCACTAAAAATGCCACTGTTACATGATCAGAGGCACTGCTATGGTTTTGATCCAGCTGATCTGGAGGTACAAAGTAAATGGTGAAGGTTAATACCCTTGGGGAAAGAACAAAGAGTTCAGGGGATAGTTAACATTGGATTAAGTTTGGGTGAATGACGTGTTCTGATTTTTTTCCATCACCATTGAAGCCTGTGTATAATTTGTTTCATCTAAAAAAAAAAAAAAAAAAAAACCTTCAGTGACGAAGCTGTCCTTGTCCTTCCTGGATTTCATTTTAAGAATGAATGCTGGCCATTTGTTACGATGAGGGCTCAATTCTAGTTCAAAGCCTACCCATGAGGAGATTAAAACAGAGAGTACCCTCAAAGATGAGGGAAAAAACGGAAAAATGGACATCACAACTTGCACTAGTACAAAATAAATATTTCTTGCCTTTTATCTCTTCCTGAATGGGCATGGGTTGACATTGGGTGCTTGAATGCACGCTCACTGCTCCTATGCCCATCCATATTCCATGATTGCAGCATGATTTGCTTGCATGTGGCATGATCATCTCTGTTGAAGCTGCTAAAGAAGTGGACACCCTCTATTCATTTTATTCCACCAAGGTAGAGAAGGAGAAGACCTTGGAGAGAATATGGCTTTGTGGGAAAGTGCTCATTAAAATTCAATAAGGTTTCATACAAAATATGACTATTTTTTTTTTCTTCATTTGTGAAGGTCCTCTTGGAAAATGGAGCCACGTGAAAGGGGATGAAAAGGTGTATGAGGAAAGAAAAAGATGAAATTGCTTTTGCTTTTTCAGGATTTGTTGCCATATACTGTGCTTCTTTAATGAATCGACACATAAAAACTGGCCTTCAAATGTAATTTCAAAAATTGTTTCACACAAACATCTCCTGTCACTTGAAAGAGGAAAACGTCAGTAATGACTTCTTGAAAACCAGTGAGGGCAACAAGGAAGAGAGGCATGTGTTGTCTGACAACAGTGGCAATGCCACAAGTCAATTTGTGGGTTGTGCACTTGGGATTTCACTGGAGTAAATACCACGTCTCTTGCACAAACACACACAAACACACACACATACTCAGACACATCACTCATTTCCCCCCCCCCCCTCTCTCTCTCTCTCTCCCTCCCTCTGTTTTTCAGGTCATATTTGAGGCGGAGGTCTCAGATGGGAAGACAGGCTTCATTGCAATCGATGACATCCAGGTTTTGAGCTATCCGTGTGGTAAGTAATTACAACGGCAGTAATTACCCTCTGCGCCTGCATCGCCGCTGATGATTTGCTTGCCACTGTGCAAATGAAGATAAGTCGGAAGGTGACACTGGCGTTTGTTCAGGAGACGAGAGGGGCCGTATGGGTGGGTGGATGAGTTGGAGGTGGAGAGGTCTAAGAGCAGAGTAAAGGTGTAGGCAAAGAGAGACAGAGTGCTGCAGATAGGTGATAGTGACGGGAGAGTTGGCCGGCCCACTCCAGGGTACTAAATGAATAAGCAAACAGCTAGATGAAATTAAGTCTTTTAAAGTAAGTGCAGAGATGAAAGTGAGGTATAGCACTTCCTGTTGCACTCATTTCATAGCTAGAAGTGAATGGCTTGTATCAGCTTTAGTGGCCAGTTCTGTGTGGATTTTTCTAAAAGAACTAAATAGAACCATTACAGTTTCACAGGACCAAGACTCTTCAAGACCTCTGTGCTGTTACATCTTGGGTCTCGAGGGTGGAGATCTTTAATCAGATGGAAAACCTTGTTCACCCTGTCTTGTAACGGCCCATTATCTGTCTGTGGGTACCCGCAAGTGGGCCCTTCACAATTCATTTATCAAAGCAGTCATCATAGCCTAGCAACACGTGTCTCCTCAGGGAATTGAGTTGTAGTCATGGTGTGTGTGGGGGGTGGGGGGGTGGGGGGGTTTGATAAAGCCACTGAAGAAGGCTTTGTCGGTTGAGGCTCTTGCCTCAGTGTAGGCTTTGGTGGAGGGCCGCAGCTAAAGTGGTAAAGGCTGAAGGGATTACATGTAATAATGGAGAGGTGTCCCAATAATGCAACCTCTAGGCTGAGGTTGTGGGAGGGGAGGGGGGGGGGTCTTCATTTGCTTCGAAGATGGATCTTAACTGAGACTGTAATCCGTCTAAACAATGCAATGAGCTGTTGCAGACACTTGAGGGGTGATTAGTTGCTTGCAATACACAATTGTAAGGGAGGGTAAAATCAGTGGGTTAGGGATCTTCAGCAACTGGTGACAAGGTCTGTCTCTTTCTCTCTTTTTTCTCTCTCTCTCTCTCTCTCTCTCTCTCATCAACTCATTTTTTGCTGTCTGCACTACAGAATATGTTTACTTAATCTTGCAGTACAAAGAGTTGCCTAATAGTTCTCCACGTATACATTTAAATTTTATTTATGAACTGCAATATGTTGCAAAACAGCACATCCTTAAGCAGCCAATGGAAAATGCACCCGAGACATTGTGAGGGGTGTCACTGTCCCAAGGACCCTATCCACTCATCCCCACGGCATCGCTGGCTGGACATCATTTTGGTCCTGTCTTTTCTCAAGGCCCTAAAGATCATGCTTGTTGATTTAAACTGCGGAAAATGCAGACCTCTTTTCTCTGCAAACCTTAGTTGTCATTTTCCTTGAGGGATGTTGAGAGTGCTGTTACAATCCGAAAAAGTGCAGAGGTGGAGAAAGAGAGAGAGAAAGAGAGAGAGAGGGAGATAGAGACATAGAGGAAGAGAAGGAGTGAGGAAAGGGAGAGAGAGAAAGAGAAAGGGAGATAAAGACACAGAGGAGGAGAGGGGGTGAGGGGAGAGAGAGAGAGGGAGATAGAGACAGAGAGGAAGAGAAGGAGTGAGGGGAGAGAACACGGAGGAAGAGAAAGAGTGAGGGAAGAGAGAGAGAGAGAGAGAGAGAATCCTTGAGCTTTCCAGCGAAACGCCTCCCGGTCCACCCATCTTTCTTGTGATAATGAACTCAACAACACTTACCTCTCTGTCTACTTTCCACGCTTTGTCTCTTCCTCTTCTTTCTTTCTCTCTCTGTCCCTCAACAACCCCCCCCCCCACCCCAAACCCCCCACCCCCCCCCACACACACACTCAAACATAAAAGCATCTAAGGCCCTTACAACATCCACTCTCTAGATGTGTGGCTCTGTGTTTTAGTGAAGATACAGCAAGCCTGCAGGGCCATTCCACAATACATAAACACACACACACACACACACACACACACATATATGTGAAGTCTGAATGTTCTTTGATTTGGCATGCTGTATGCGAGACATGAGTCATGGCGAATTTCCCAGCGTTTGTGTTTGTGAGTCAGAGTATAAATATCACCATTCTGAATTTTTGCCAGCGTGTGCACGCTCATTTGTGGGATTATCCCGAGGGCAGTCATTTTCAAATAGCGTCAGGGGTTAAAAGAAAACAATTAAACAGGCATTCAAAAAAATGCCGAACACTAATTAAATAAAAACATCTACAGGCAGCATTGTCCTCAAAGTCACTCTCTGGGATAATTAATGTGTAATGGGAACTGATTGTCGGCAAGCCTCCTCGCAGGCCACATATATATAAACCAGCGATGTCGTCACAAATCATGAGCCGTGCCGCACCATGTTCGGCTCAGTGACTTGCAGTAGTTTCCAGAGCCCATGAATTGAATATAACGAGGGATATATATATTTTGCTGGGCGTCTCTACAAGACCGCAAAGTAAGCAATCAGCTTTGATCTGTTTTACCACAGACTGTCTGCGGGTCGGGTCCTGCACAGTTCACAGAAAGTTTAGTGTGTGTTTTTTTTTTGTGCATTCCTTTTTTAGGCACTCTCGCTGCTAGTAATGGAAGCTCAATTACTTCTGGCCAGCGTCCAGAACACAACCGGCATCTGGATGGTGTTCCAGCCAAATTGCCATGAATAATTTAGCAGTCCAGAACTGCCTGTTAAATATCCACAGCTCTTACTTGTGGGGACTGTTTTGTGTCATTTTGTCTCGGTTTTTGCAAAAATTCTCCCCTTATTCCCCTCTGGCCTAAATCTAGGTCTAACAAAGTAAAGGCCCCTCAAGTATGTCTGTTTGAAAGCTGTAGACGGCTTGTTTTTCATGTTGCAGCTGAATGTTTAACAACTTGTAATTCAACCATGTAAACACCTTTGAATTATTAAATGGACAACTTCACCAGTGAGGTAGTGTCTGTGAACGGTCCATTTTCGAGTAGTAGCCTGTGGCTCAATATTTAGATAAATGAGTGGTTGCTTAGTACAAACTGTGGGCCGTTTATACCACATGTGGGTGTATGAACAGTGTTTTCATATTGGTTACTTCTGCCCTTGTTAGCTATTTTAGCTTAGCACCTGAGGATAGTTGTGTGGGTTCCAATTCATGTTATCCTGTTTCTAGTTGCTGACAGTTTGTTGAAAATATTTCTTTACAATTAATGATACGGAGTGGAGCATGATATGAGAGTGTAATGATGGAATTGTAATTTCACAGCTTCTATAGATTCACATGACTAATAAATCCATCCTCCATCTCCCCCGCAGATCGGTCACCCCATTTCCTGCGGTTGGGTGATGTGGAGGTCAACGCCGGCCAGAACGCCACGTTCCAGTGCATCGCCACTGTCCGAGATGTGAAGAACAAACTGTGGCTACAGGTGGGTTTCCAGTCTAGCAGGGTTGGAGGTGGAGGGCACGCGGCCACACAGTGGAGGCAGACGGCTCATCATTTCCTCACTCATCTTCCCCTCCCACGTGTTCCTTACCCAAGTCTTTCTGCTCATTAAGGAGAGACTGTGAACATCCCCTTCCATCTATCTTTCTAATGATATGTGTGTGGGCTCTCATATTCCTCTGTGTGTGTGTACGCGTGCGTGCATGCTCGCGTGCGTGTGTGTGGACAGTAGAGTGTGTATTCAAGTTCGGATTTGTTGATCAGACAGGCTTAGTGGAGAGTGAGAGAAAGGGTGAGTGAGAGCGAGTAGACAGTGAGGGCTTCTGTCACACAGGGGTACACGGCACGCCATGACGGGCCGCGTGACCTTTCCTGTTGAGACAGATGAGTAGGTGAAGATGTAAAAGACACTACAGTCTGTCCAAAGCTTGTCTGATGGTGTCGACTGCATTCAGATGTAAGGAGAAGTGACACGCCTAAATGGGTAATGAATTGACTGCTGCAAGAAAGTGTGTTTACACTTTGGTACTCGCCATGATGACGGTAATTAGCAGTGACAGCGGTGGGTTTGGGTGGATGGCAGTTCATTCTGGGCTGGAAATTAGTCTACTGGATCAATGTCATGCAGAGTTTTTTCCCATGGTGAACCAACAAATTGAAGGCAATGGAAGAATAAAAGATCAAATAAAAATGTGCTTTATGTTATTTCATGCATACATTTTTTTCTATCTGCAGAGAAGGAATGGTGATGACATTCCTGTCGCAGAGACGAAGACCATCAGCAATCGCAGATTCGCCGCTTCCTTTAGGCTTAAGGAAGTGACCAACCATGATCAAGATCTGTACCGCTGTGTGACCCAGTCAGAGAGAGGTTCCGGTGTGTCCAACTTTGCTGGGCTCATTGTCAAAGGTAGGTTTATAATCTCTTGATGCGTCTCAACATGTTACGATTATTACAAAATTATTACTATTGTGTATGTATGTATGTATTTATTTATTTTTAAAGAGACAAAAACATCAAGGTCTTGTTTAATTTGTGTGATTAAGGTTTGTAATGTCTTTTATATTATACATGCTCATTTGTTAACTGAGGTTATAAGCACTGTTTTAACAATGGTAGCTACAGTCAGCATCTGTTTATTTAAATTCCGTGACATTGCACAAATTATATTTAAATCAGCTTTGCCAAGGGGACACGGGGGCAGAGGCACTTTATGTTGTGATATGTGAAATCTGTTTGTGTAAATTCCTTTCAAATGGGGTCACCGGAGAGAGCACGGCTCTGTGCCACCTAGCCCGGCGTTAACAGATACCGCCGAATGGAGGGGCTTTCACTCAATAGCTTTGCATATCCCTCGCCAGCTACTGAATTAATTCAGGCAGTGTTTTCTCTCTTTCTCTCTCTCTCCCTTCCCTTCTCTTCCTTCTTCAGATGAAGAGAAAAGGGGAATTAGGGGAGGAGAGTAGAGGGCCTGGCAGTTTCTTGTTTATCTGGTGACTGTAAAACAAATCTTATTGTTAGCATAGGCCAGAGGGCGGGAGAACCCTGGTGTTAGAAGTAAGTTGAATATTAACTGTACTGACAGGTCCGATATCTCCCTGCCGCTTGAAAGCTGACATGCCGCTACAAGGAGACAAAAGACGGTAATTTTAAAGGAAATTTTTGGGCCATTGATACGGGTAGCCGTTAATGAGAGATGGCAAGGATTTGCCCGTTGTCGCTTATGACCCAGGGCTAGCAGTTTATTAGCGGCTGCTCTCACAAACAGGAGGTGACAGTGGCTTGCTCTTGGCTATTTTGGTCCTCTTTGTAACAAATGGAAATTCTAGTTGCAAATCCGTTTTGGTGCGGGAGTATTGATCTATGTGTCCTGCAGCCGTGGCCCTCGTAGTGGTGCACCAAACGGAGACGAGTTTGTCATGTTGTTGTTTTTTGTTGTTTGTTTTTTTCCCCCCTGACATGGGACTCTCCCAACGCCTTGATGAGAAATGATGGTTGCCATTCAGTCAGATCTTTATTGACAAGGTGCTCTGAGGAAAACAAGCATGCTTGTCACACACTCATTTTGCACAGCCTTCATTTGAATTCAAAATCACAGTTCAAGTCGTCAGTTAACCGTCTCATGTATTGCACACAAAAAGATGAAGAGTTTTGAATTCAACTTAGAATTGTTTTGGAGTCAAACTTTGCAGCCCAGGTCCATTGAAATGGCTTGGAAATACCTCTCAGATTATTGTGGAATCATGGATATTGCTTTAGGTTTTTCCTGGCATCATTTCAGACATCACAATGTCTAAACCTGTCAATACTGACTCTGAGTGTCACGTCAGCTACCATTTTCATCACATTGCCCGAGAAGCAGAGCTGCCACTGTGGCTGAATTAAATCAAATTTGGAGGCTGTGACAATCATTAGAGTTTGATGCAGTTGCAAAAAGTTAGATCTTATATTCATCTAATGCCGCTGCCGTGTAGTGTGTGGATGTATATTTGCCTGCATGGGTTTATTATGGGTGTATGTGTGTTTGTGTGTGTGTGTGTGGGTGGATGAGTGGGAGCCTATGACATGTTCTTGTTTTTTTTGCTATATTTTTGTGGAGGTATTGAGTTCTGGTAATATAGACTGCAATACATGTTACATTTAGATTTTTTGTCTGTATACAGTATGTGAAGGGTGCAGATGTGTGTTGTCACAGGCTGTACTACTCATATATTGGTGTGAGTGTGTGTGTGAGTGAGTGTGTGTGTGTGTGTCTCTCTCTCTCTCTGTGCACTAATGACTGCCGATTGCATGCCTGTCATCTCTCGCGGTGAGCCCCCCCCAGAGCATCGTGGCTACCATGCCACTTTTCCACAAACAAGTTGCCTGATTGGTCGCCCAGACGCCTGTCAGCCACTGCCATGCAGGATGGGGGGCGGGTGGGAATATTTGCTTAAAAGTGGATTAGAAATGTCTGGGCTGCCATCTCTTCCCGGGCTGACGAAAGCCCGCCGCTTGACAACCTGAAGCTCAAAGAGGGATTGTTAAACTCTGATGAAGCCCAAATGGCTGACGTTGCCTTGTAATGATGAGGAAGGAGAAGAATTTTAGAATGCGAGTGTGTTGGAAGGGGGAGAGAGAGAGAGAGAAAAAAAATAGTGACAATAAAAAAAGGAAGAGAATGAAAAAGGGAAGAGAAATGTCAACACAGGCATTTTTTCTTCTTTTTCCCCCCTGTTCATTTGAAATCATAGGAATTGGAAAGTAGGTTGCTGTCATGCCTCTCTCAATTTGTATTTTTTTTTTTCTAACCCCCCCGTACACACACACACACATCCTTATGAGTCTAATTTCGTCCTACTCTAGTGTATAATTTTACCCGAATTGAACTCCAGATGGCTTTTGAACTGGCTCTGTGTTTATGTATGCCTGTTCACATACGACGCTAAACTACTGTGTGTGTTTGATAGCGGTGGAATGGCCCTGTCAACTTACAGTGTGCAGTGGAAGCTTTGAAGGGGTTCAAAGAGACTTTGTGGAGGCTGTGTCTTGTATACAGCTACTGTTTTAAGACTGTTGAGCCTTCTCAGTTTCATAACCTAAATGATTTCACTCGTACATGCAGAAATCACACACACAGTATGTATCAGTACATTTGTGTGTTCCTTAGTGCGTATTTGGTCAGTGTGATAGTAGTGGACTTATTGTGTCACCTTGCTAATCCATCGTAGTGTCGTTGCTCTGGTGGCAAACGGAGTGTGTTGCAGGGATGTAAACTAAGGTCGACAGCAGTGGAGGAAGTGATGGGCCTTCTGTGGCTGGAGGCATCATCAGTCAGCTGAAAAAATGCTGTGCTCACATGCTCACACGCTCTCTCGCTCCCTACCTCCCTCCCTCTGCTTACACGCTCTCTCGCTCCCTCCCTCCCTCTGCTCGCTCGCTCTCTCGTTCCCTCCTTCCCTCTGCTCGCTCGCTCTCTCGCTCCCTCCTTCCCTCTGCTCGCTCGCTCACTTGTGCTGCAAGGCCAGTCTCTGCCTGGTCACTGGGGCCTCTGGGGGCTCAGCATTAAGTTGGGGAAATAAAGTGTTATTGTCATTTTTTATGTATAAATATGGCCAAGATGGAGATGCTACAATGTTGGAGGTTCCTTTATTCAGCCAAACCATCTTCTTTCTCTTGTGTGTGTTTAGATGCACGATTATCCTTTTCTCTCTTCTCAGCTTTATTTCCTATCTCCCCTGTTCTCCCTACATCCTCGAGATTGATGTAGTCAAAACACCTGCCTTGTGCTGGCAGCTTCTGCTGCTGTTGATGCGAAAGACTCTGGCCACTGCGTTGACAATGTACAAAAATCAATTACTAACCTGAATGGAGGTGGTGGGATGTTGGTTGCAGTGCACGTATGTGTGTGCGCGTGCGTGCGTGCGTCTGCATGTGTGTGTGTGGTGGGGTGGGGTATGCTGGCAACGGCGACAAGGCTGGCAATGGTTAAGTTGTGTATCGGCACGGCGTAAGTTTAACGTTGCTGCCCGGTGAAGGATGCGCGAGATGGATGAGACAGGGTTCAAGGAGCAGTAATACAGGGGCCTCGGCACCATCTTCCCTGCCTGTCAGCCCCGGCATGATGAATGGGCTTCCTGGAAGAAGCAATAATGCCAGATGATGAAAGATTCATTCAACGGCCAGTCTCTCTCTCTTTTTCTTTAGCTTCTCTCTCTCTCTCTAAACCCTGACCCCCCCCCCTCAAATTGTCCCTCTCTTCCTCTCCTGCCCTTCTATCTCTCTCTCTCTCTCTGCTCACAGCCAAGTCTGTCACTGCTATCCTATCATACCCCACCAGAAGCAGATCCCCATTCCCTCACCCCCTCTCCTGGCTCTGTTATGAAGTGTTAAACATATACATTTGCCCACTAGTTCTGTTCACCAATCCTCCACCATTGCCGTCATCAGTTGCATGGGCTTTTCTTTCCACTGCTCCTCCTCCTCCTCTTCTTCTTTTCTCTTCATTTTATTTTGCACAAATTTGCACGGGTGCAGAGAGGAAGCAATTTAAGGCCGGCAGTTGCTGGTCCTTCTGCACCTCCTCTGCCATGCTGTGTGTGTGTGTGTGTGTGTGTGTGTGTGTGTGTGTGTATGTGTATGCACTCTTTCCTCTGTTTGTGTCTGTGCCTGGCCTAATGAAAGGTGATGAACGAGCCTCGCCGACAGGTACAGGCACAAATTAAACAGCCTATTTCATCCCCACACAACCAATCATCTTCCTTCATAATACCTTTTCCATTGTGTGTGTGTGTGTGAGAGAGAGAGAGAGCTGAAAAACAAGGCTCCACACATTATTGTACGACATGGTGGATTTAAATATGCATGGATATTGAACACATTCCCTGTGGGGAATGTTCGTGAACCTCCATTTCACATTTGCTTTTACCTATTACATTGTTCTCATTCAGGAGGTGTTTCTACTAGGAGAGTAAAGCAAATGCTGTGGGCTGCTGTGGTAACATAATTGACTCTGCTAAAGACTATTGCCGCCCCTAGTACTATATATATATATATATATATATATATATATATATATATATATATATATATACTACATATATCAACTAATTGATTTGAAGTGTAGATTGTCAATATAGTTGCTACGCTAAAATGCAATCATAAGCATCTTAAAGCATATATAATCACACACAGTCTTAAGCCATCATTGTTGTTGACTTCTGATATTAGTTTGAGGGTTCTTATCTTCCTTATGTTATTTTAATTTAAATGTCAATTTGGAGAGGATGGAGGAAGGGGCGTGTTAAAGACACACATTTCATCATTCTCTCACATCTCTTTGAACAAATTAAAATAGAGTGTGGATGAGAGAACTCAGTTTGCATGTGAATTTGCACCAGCTGAGTGTTTGGGGAGGGGGAGGGGGTCAGAGTGCATTTCACTCCGCACTCACAAGCATAACATTTGTGTTTGGATTCACGCTATAATATTGGAGCAATGCAGCGCGTTTGTTAATTTGTACGACGCATTATTAAATTAGAGTGGGAAGGAAATCACATTTTGGAGTGTAATTTGGAGAACAGCTCAGCGCCATGCATCTCATGAAATGCTGAGAAGAGTAACGGCAGAAATTCGATTCTAGAAATTAAGAAAAGGGACCCTAATTGAAAAGTAATGGCTAAACCCAGCAGGCTCTGTAGCCCAGCCACATGGAACTGCAATTTTTTTTTAACAGAATCTACTGTCTTACTAGGAGCATTCAGGTCAAGTTTGTAAGGCCCATAACCAGGTTATTGCTCAGACTCACACTCACCCAGAAGAATGTGTTACACAAACAAGCACAACTGACTTTAGGGTCTAAATTGCCCTAATTGAGATCACAATGTGTCACCCATCTTGCAAGATAACAGTAATTGCTTTTGCCAAATTAGCCACTCTCCTATGTCAGGCTTTTTGTTTGCATGTAAACACTTCTTCTGGAGATAAAAAAAGAGGGATAGATCGTGTTACAATAAATGCTCTCATGCCAGAAACGGCTCCATGGCTGCATTTGATCATACTGCTAAATGAGTGATTTGGACCCTAGATGTTATATCAGAGTGGACCCGGTTTTGCTCACCAGCACGGCCAGGCCAAGCAACAAGGTAATCGGGACCAAATATTTTCAAAGGCATCAGTGATGAACCACTGTGATAACTAAGACAGAATTGAAAGACCTGACAATGATAGTCTCCCAATTATGTACTGAATGTAGAAGTGTTGGGGGAGACTCAGGGGAATACATTTCAGACATATGCTTTGTAAGAGCTGAAAGATTGCAAGCTTCAACGTGAGCTGCAATACAACTCGTAAAAGCCTACAAAAATGTTGTGTAAGCTCGCCAGTCTTCCCTGTTTAATTAGCTGCGACAAATGGGAAGCGGCCTGCATCCATCTGGGGTGGGAAGGATGTGCCTGCCCACTGTGCCTGTCTGCCGCGCCGCACCGCACCGCACCGCACCGCACCATGGTCTTCGCACAATCTGAGCATCACATCACACTCGTCTTATTCAGCCTATTTGGAACCTGTCACCATCTACTGTAAAGGCACCGAAAGGCTGCTGTGATCATCACATTTCCTACATGATGGCTGGGGTGGGGGTAATGGGAGTAATGTTTTTGAATGAGTTGCTTCATCTAGTGTTCATGCTTGGGCTTATCCAGGAGCCCTTTTGGGAGGAAAGAAACTGTAAGAGAGAAGTCACAGTGGAGAAACTCAAAAAGCTACATAGGAAATGTCATTTTAACAGGAAGGACAAAAGCAATGAGGGCTCACATAGTTTGCTGAGCATGAAAAAGTGCGCCAAGACCTCTTGTTTGGGTGGCGTTGTGAGCGTTTGTGTGAGTGTGTATGTGTTTTTTTAGTGGTTGGTGGTCTGTCTTGCCAAAACTCTGACTGCAGCAGCATCCAAACACCTCCAGACAGCCTCGGGAACCATCTGGATCGACTGAAACAGAGTGCTGCTTTGGCACTGCGGCTATAGCTGGGGACCAATTAAATGGTGTCTCTCTGCTGTAACTTGTTGCGCAGTCTGATGAGTTTGCTTGGGGTACAACAGAAACGCAGATCTGGTGCCATTAATCATTCATTTGCATAAATGCAGGTCCCATGTGGAATATCACACAACGATTAAATCTTAAGGCTTTTATGTTTTAAAAAAATATAATTCAACCGCACTCACAATAGTGAGTGTACAAAATCAATTAAAAAATGTTTGTTTTGCTGTGCTGTGTGTAGAGATGAGGCTTGAGTTGATGATGAACTTGTTCAAGACTATCTACAGATTTAAGTGTTTTTTTTTTTTTTTTGTACTGGCATACTTTGTGTTTTCATTTTCCTCATGGTAATAATCGTGTCTCTGGTGCTCTTAATTTCTCTCAGAACCCCCAAGGCCCATTGCGCCGCCTCAGTTGCTTGGCGTGGGGCCGACCTACCTTCTGATCCAGCTCAATGCCAACTCCATCTTCGGCGATGGGCCCATCGTCCTGAAGGAGGTGGAGTACCGCATGACATCGGGGAGCTGGACCGAGACGCATGCTGTCAACTCACCCAACTACAAGCTCTGGCATCTGGACCCGGACACGGAGTACGAGATCCGGGTCCTGCTCACACGACCTGGGGAAGGAGGCACCGGCAAACCTGGACCTGCACTCATCACCAGAACCAAGTGTGCCGGTAAGTCACTCTTCCTGCACCAGTTTGCTATCCTCTTCACTATCTCTTTTTTCCCTCCTTTCCTTTCCTTATCCATCCCTCTACTCGTCCTCTTGTGTCTCTCACTCTCTTTCTTTCTGTGTGCAGGAACATTAGCATAGTAATAATGGCCTGGAGTCCTTGTAGGGGAAAAAAGGCATAATTGGAAAAAGCTGACGAAAATAAATAAAGAACTGTCACTCATTTAGCATCACTGTCATTGTATTTAGTGTGTGTGTGTGTTTGTATGGGGTTTATTTAAAGATGGAACAAAAACAATCCCTGCCTATGGGGACCAGACCCTTAGGCTCCATAATGACAGAGCCTCGGGCTGTCCAAGACTGCGCCTCTTCTTTTTCTCCACTCTCTACTCTTTTTTTTTTTCTCCTTTTTTATTTATTTATTTTTTGGTGTGATAGTCGCATTCTGCAGGGTTGCCATAGCATGGCCGTTAAGAGCCATAGTCAAGCTAGATTCCCAACTCATATGGGAAAGCACGTAGGAAAGTGATTGTCTTCGGGACAGAGGATCTGTCGATGGGGACGGCTTATTAAGACAGAAGGCCAATGTATGCAGTGTTTCATTATTGTGAGCATTGCTTCTCTAGGCTACACACACACACATACACACACACACACACTAGTCTCCATCTATCCCCATTGCCTGCACTCGCTCCACGAAGAGGACACGACAGCTGAATTCCTAGATTGAGATTCAAGAGGGGATGCTGCAGTCTTGTGATGTCTCCCTTGTTGTCAATAGGATTTGAAAGCAGTTTATTTTGATTTTTCCTCCTCTCCATCCCTCCCTGACTCTAGGTTTGGCTTGGGCCTGGTGGAGGGAATGTCAGTTTGCTCGCTCACTAGCTCACTTGCTCACTTGCTTTCATGTCTTGAAGGAAATCATTTGATAATCTTCCCAGACAGAATGAATGATATGCGAGCAGCTCAGACACATTGCAGGTCAGATATAAGATGGTGATGTTTATTTATTTATTTATTTTTAAGTACACTATACATTATTGTCCCTACAGATAGACTCTCTCAAGCATAATGTGCTCCTCCTAATTGATTTTTAATCATTTTTGCTGTGTTTAATATGCCACTTCATTTCGTTGTAGCTGTTATAGAAACATGCAGAAGCCCTGTTTTGGCTCTGTGCGATCGGAGCAATGTTTGAAGCAGAGATGAGCTGTGTAAACATGAGGCTCTGATGTATCTGCCTTTGGAACTGGTGGGTTTTTGATCACCTACATTGAAGAGGTCAGGCAGATTGAGACTTTGCTACATCTTTTGCACTTTCACTTTATTACACCCCCTGTGCGTGACAGATGGAGAGCTTCACATTGGACTCTCTGTCACTGACTTAACAGCCCTTGTTTTGTCTTTTTTTGGATCAGAAGTTTCAAAAGTCTGATGGGGGAAGAGTGACTCATGGCATCAACTCAAAGATTCTCCTTTGTCTTCTGTGTGTGTGTGTGTTGGCACCGGTAGAGAAAGAGGTTAAATAATGAACGGAAGAGATTTGTGCCTGTGTGCATAGGCCGGTAGCCCTGTGAGCCTTCTCCTGTGTCTAGGAACCTGGCTAGCATGCTTGTAGCCTGGAAGTTGGGGGTTCAAATCCCAGATGCTACACCAAGCAATGCACAACGGTGGCATCCAGTCACACACACAAACACATATACACACATCCTCTCTCCCCTAAGGGGTATCATGGAGAGAACAAAACAATAATTACAACGCCTGACATGGACGAGTGAGTGAACAGTGGAGGGAAGAGTGAAGCAAGGGTAGGTGAAGTTAGTCTCACGTTTTCTGATTTGCAGGGTGAGCGAGCACATTATGAAAATGCTCTGGGCACCCTCTTTCCTGGAATCTGGCTTTTGTGTTATTTATATTATTTCTGCCTCTCTCTTCCCTCCAGTGTGTGCTAGCACCTCTTCGCCATCTTATTTACTTTCTACAAATGTCATACCATGTTTATAAAGTAACACACTGATTTCTTTCTCATGTCTTCAAGAGATTGAAATATTAAACAAGTAGCACCAGGAATTTCATATTTTGGAACGAGCTCTGAGATGGTAGAGTATTCCACAGAGTATGGTATGGTAGAGTTTTACATTATCAGCCTAGCTTACAGCTCAACATCCTCATCGTTCATAGTCCTCAGAATAAATCTGATCTGACTTGGTGTCCATCTTGATGAGTGTCTGTATGTGGCGAGTGACGAGTAATGCTCCTCGGCCTCTATCATGTGCCTACGCTCTTAACAGATGCCACACAACAGCCTGTCCCCCACCTGTCCCACGACTCCTGCCGGGCAGCCGTCTGCCTCCAAGCATTGGACATGGAGCAGTCAAACTCGTCTGTAAAGTGTAACTACCCTTCAATTTATACCGATGATGTATTATCCCATATGGCGAGTTGCGTAAAAACCAGTATGTTCCATGTTTGTTAATATTAGCCGTGTCGATGCAAATTTTCTAAGAGACATTTGGACAGCGTATGAGCCTGAAATATTTAAGAAGGTAGGTGTAAGCAACACTTCTGTTGGCCGTCTTGCTACTTTTTGTCTGGCAGCTGGCCCTCAGTGGTGTCGAATGCTAACCTAGCTGGCAGAGGAAAAACGAGATCGGTCGTCGAGAAAAGCTCCTCTGTTTTTTTTTTGTTTGTTTTTTTCCACAGAGGCAGTGGTTGTGTGTTCATCACGGGAAAGAGCAGAACACAGAACCAGAGACGCTATGTAGACAAATTTACTCCTCAGGATCATTAAAATTGCAGAGAAAAAGAAGGAGGAGATGAAGTAAAAAAAAAAGGAAATGAGAGCAAGCTAGCCCTCACATAAATTGTCTGCAATAGCACAAAGAGTGCAGACAGGAAAAGTCACTGCATTGTATTGGAGTCTCTCAGTTCTGCTTATTGAGTGGGAGGTCAGGTCAGTTAGAATGAGCACTGAGCCGTGCCTTGCCCTCTCATTGCTGCCCCATTGGCATCCTATAGAAAGACATGACTTAAGGAGTTTTCTTTCATTTCTCCCTTCAGACACCTTCTCTCTGCTGTTCCCATGTGGACATCAGCAGCCCACCCCACATAGGCTGCAAATGAAGGGGAGAAGGTGAACCACGTGGGGAACTCGCTTAGCCTAAGTTTAGCACTGAGCAGAGCTGAGACAAGTGTGAGAAGGAAAGGGGGAAGGGGTCTCTCGTCCCCGGTCTCGCTCTCTCTTTCTCTCTCTCTCTCTCTATCTCTCTCTCTCTCTATCTTTCTGTGAGTGCTGAAAGGGATCAGCTTCCTCCCGAGTCAGGAAACGTGTTGAGCGGAGAGAGGAAGTTGTCGGGGATGTTAATCTGGGGTCCTCTGCTAGTAAATCACTTTCTTGCATGACAGGATGAGAAAATTAAGGCGGTTAATGCCTCTGCTCGGCTGCCTTTGGTGTGCTGGCAGACTTTTTTTTCCCCCAGACGACACTTCATCCTCCTCTCTTTCTCTTATAGCGCTATTCTAGCATATTCATGCATGTGAAGATTTTTAAAGAAACTGTTGAGGACCAAGTTAATCTCGATTGAATTTAAGAATTTAAGAAAGCTAATTAAAATGCTAGCCCACTTGCCATGGCAGGCACCTTGTTTCATTTGCAACTTCTTGCTTTCAACTTTTCTGGATGAACCTTTTTAACTGTTTCTCAGGACACATCAAGAGAATTTGAGGGTTTAGTATAGTAAAGTATATAAAGATCTAATAGGGGATAACATGCCATGGCCTGCCTCCGATGTTGACTGTATTTGACTGCCTTCACAGAGCAGGCTAAATTGGGGTTGTGTTCTTGCTGCCAACAATACTGTTGCTTGCTTTTCTGTATTGGTTGGACTCTTTACAGGCAAGCATTGTAATTATCGAAGTGAATATCGGCATTTTAAAAGGGCAGGGTGGTGCGCAGTAGTGCTGATTTCACAGAAATAGCTGCTCGCTGGATGACCTTGTTTATGTGTGTGCATTTGTGATGGTTTTTGTTTTTGTTTGTTTGTTTTTTTTCCCCCTCATACCTAAGCAATTTCAATTAAGGCATTGAAGCAGCCAAGTGAGCTTGCTTACAAATAGAACGGCTGAGTTAAAGACGAGGTCAACAGTTCAACCTTGCAGTGGTCCCCGAGACGCACCACTCTATTCCAGCAGGACCCTGGTTATACACCCAGAGAAGGTGGGAGTGGGCTAAAGCTCTCCTCTGCTGCTAATTGTTGGCATCCATTTGCTGGAGCTGCAGGGTCAAGTCTCTTGCCAGACATACTCATAACAGCAAGTGGGTTTGTGTGAAGCGCTCGGGTGTTTGATTCTTTTTCACCCAGGTGCAAATAGATCTATTAGTCCCACACTAAACAACCTCCCCTCACCATACACCCACACCATCTTAATATCCTTACCAAATACGACAATACCTCCTCTGACACCCTCCAGCAGTGTAACCTCCCCCTCCCTGTGCTCCACCACTCTGCTCAGTGCAACTTATCAATTCTCAGTCAAGGATTATTGGTTTTGATCAGTTCCCCACAGCTAGAAATACTATTACGAGGCTCACTTTATCTAGTAATGATTTTTTGACTGTTGCTTGCAGAGTCTGGCAGTTCATATCTCTTCAAAAGGAAGCCTGCTTTCAAATGGATAACTCTGGAAGCAATTTAAATTTGCATCAATAAGTGATTTTGTAGGGTTTTTTTCAGTGTCTTATTGCCATTTTCACTTTGTGGTTTTTGGATGGGAGATGGAAAAAATATATTTGGAATTGCATGTGAATATAAATAAGACTGCCATAAATCGCTGTTTTGTAGTATTAGCATTTTCTAATTTGCCTTGTGTTATCAGTAGCAATATCTTTTTTCTACATGTTTTACCTTGGTCTTATAGAACAGATCAAGTCTAGCGAAATCATCTCTATGTATTCTCATAGGGCAGGTTTTCTGAGAACTACTTCGCTAGTCGTTTACATTATGGTTGAAGCAAATAGAAGGGAGCTTTACAAAATAACTTTGTGTGTGTGTGTGTGTGTGTGTGTGTGTGTGTGTGTGTGTATTTCAACACTATAGCTTTGGTACATCTATGCATTGATCCAGATTTGATTGAAAGCCAACCCAGTGGAAGTGGACCAGTTTATAATGAAATAATAACGATTATTTTCATGCCCATGTCTCAGTGGCGCTGGCAGCGTTCAAATTAGCAGTGTATATTGGCATCCTGCACATGCATGCATTAGTGTCCCTGTTGAAATATTGACACTTTGCTTTGAAAAAAATATTTAGCCGGTGCAAGAGGGAAATGCCCTCTTATACTACCAAATGAGTTGATAATGCACAGGACTCTCCTGTGGTGGAAAGAATCAGGACAGAGAGACGCTAGATTACTTTCCTTACCTCGGGCGAATTGCAGAAGGCCTCCTATGGTATAGAGCTGGCATTACCTTCCCTCTCCCTCCTCCTTTCCTCCCTCCTTCCTTTTTCTCTCTCTCTCTCTCTCTCTCTCTCTCTCTCCCCGGGTCTCTTTCACTCTCCCGTACTCTCAATCTTGCGGTTCCCCTGACATGGGAGTAGAAGAAATTGGGTTTGGGTCTGGATGATGATGAATCAAAAGCAAGACTTTTTACTACACTCTGACAACTGGCACATTGAAAACACACAGACACACACACACAGGCACTGATGTATTATTTACATGGAGCTGGGGAGGTCATATCCTGTTCTCCTATATTCTCATGTTTTTTTTTCCTTCCGTAACACATCTAGGATTAGCTTTAGCTTGAGGAAAAGGCCATTATTTTGAAGTGTGCTCTCTATCACTCACTCACTCACTCACTCACTCACTCACTCACTCACTCACTCACTCACTCTCTCTCACACACACACACTCTCTCTCACTCCTGTATCTCTTTTGGGGTATTGTCTCTTTTTGATTAGTATTTGTGTACAACTGGAAGTAATATCTGTATTATCTGCCTATATACATTATGCTATCCCAATTTTTGTTGTAGGCTATGGCAAAAAACAAAATGTTTGCAAGTGGTTTTACATGCTGTTTGTCTATATCCGTTCTTTTTCTATGTCCTCTCTACTTCCGCTCCTTCTTGGTACCCTGTGTAAATTTGTTTTTCATACATTTTAGTTCATCATTTTAATCTCCACAAAAGAATTACTTTCTTGAAACTCTGGAAGAATGTAAGCCAGCAGTCTTCTACATTGCCTCCCCCACACACACTCTTTGGCACTATGCTTTTGTTTGTTTTCTTATGTTGTTTATTCCCAGACTGTGCATGGAGGATTATTATTAATTATCATTGTGTATGCATTGCATGTCAGATACAATGATGCAAAAAAAACACTGCTTAGTGTACAACAAGGAGGAGGATTTCATCTCAGCTTGATAAATGAGAGCATTTGCAAAATAAAGGAATTTGTCCAAATGTCCACCCACTGCCTGCACTGTGTGCATGTTTTAGGCCAAGCGCTCATATGAATTAAGATGGATTATGCAGGCTCTCTCCTCTCCTTCTCTGTAGGTTTGTCCTTATAAAGATAATGATCCATTTAGATACATTATGCCATTGAACTTTGGAATACGTCTTAGTGTTAGCTTTTCACTGTGTCCCTGATATCCCAGGGGAGAACTTGTTGTCCTTAACATACTGCACATGCACATACTACATATCCGCATATATATTTGTGTGTGGGTTAAAATGTGTTTGTGTAAAGGGAGGAAACTAGCATTGAGTACCTCTCTGACTGCGACACACCCACCAATGGCCCTTTGTGGCTCTGAGATGGGAATGTGTGTGATTAGTTTGTAGGACAATGTATTTGGATGGTCCAAGAGCTATCCATGAATATAGTTACAAGATGTGGAGAGCTAACCGAGCTTTTTGGAACTCCTACAACGATTTTAAAAGGCATGACTCATGATTCATGACTGACATCTCACTGTGTTGGCGCAAGTCAGTGCTAATTGTCTTGTTTTGCCAACTTGGTGCATCAATTTTGCATATATTTTGGACGTTCTGCCAGTGTTTTGCAACATGACCAATGGCAGCAGGGTCACCATCATAATTATGTTTATTTCTGTCCATAGAGCAGAGTGGCATTAGATTAATTCATTACAGCACAGGGCATTACCTGTAGCCCTCTCTGGGTTGAAGTGGGCACTTCTCTGAGATGGAGAGCTTTTTGAGACTAATTGAGTTAATCAGAAAAATCTGATTTGTTTTGGATTTGAATAGAATGGTTTGTCCTTCATTAGAGGTACTTTTCTTCATATTGCTTGAACCTTTTTTTCTATCTGGGCTGTGGTGATGCAACATTCAAGATTTGTCTGGCAATTGTTTGTGTCATAGAATAGATTCAAGACACCTATCCACATTCACACTCCATCCAGTGAATATTTAGTAGGATATGTAGAATGTCATTACAGTTTGTCCTGGCTGCTGTTGCCTCTGAGGCATGGGCATTACAAATGAGTTGAAATGGCAAGGAAAACGTTCCTGGAACCAAGCTGTCTCCTGGGTCCCTCGTGCCTTTGACCATGAAGCCATTATTTTGGAGTGCACCATCTTGCCAGTAGGTGTGGGCATGACCACCCCTCGAGCCGAGGGCTGGAGTTACCTACTGTTTCCCCAAACAGCCTCCAGGCTGTGCGAAATGACTCCTCTTCTACAATATAGTTGCTTACACCATATGTGGGCCATTATAAGGGCAAGCAGGTGTGAGGCCCTCTGAGACCAGTTTTGTCTCTCTGAAAGAAGGCAACTTCGGCGGAGAGCAAGTCCAGGCGAAGAGATAAAGGTGCCTGTGATTAATGTTTGTTCTACTGTTAGCCTAGTCATACGCAGTGGCATAAACTATGAGCTGTTTGGAAGGAGGGCTACAGATCCCTCCTATAAATATTATGAAGTCAGAGGATTTTCGGGCCGCAGTATGTGAGAGGAAAATGTTATTTAAATGTAAATGACTTGTAAAGCAGATTTGGGAGATCGGCTGTAGTTACCTATCCACCCAACCCAACCCAACCCCCTTGCTTTGTTCGTTTGCCTCTAAAATGACAAAAAGGAAAAAGGAAAAATAATGTGATCCCTCCAATTATCTAAGATAGATTGACTACACACATTTCTGTGTATATAGTAGTGGTTGACTGGAATGCCAAGTGCAAAATGTCTTCTAAATGTCATTCAGCTGCATTTTGAACATCCACTGTACTTCTTTGAACATCCACTGTACTGGACTGTACGTATTTGTTTCTTGAGTGTTTCATTGATTTATAGTCAGCTAATGCTTTTAAGCACCCTGCCAAGCACTGAATACCTTTTGGAAAATAAATACATGCATTCCATCCTGCGGTTTTACATCTTGCACATTGTAATTTGCAGTTTTCCTCTGTAAATTTGTTTTGACAGCTCTACAACCTTGCACAAGCCACAAAAGAATAACCTGTAAATACAGTCTCGGAGGAAATTCTTCTCCAAATTGTTATTTGTCATTTGTTTTTATTTAATATTGTTTCCATGTAGAAAAAAAACTAACAAACTTGAATTTGTCTGGCTGTATCGGTCGTCATTCAAACATACCTGCTTTTTAGCAGTCATGTGCTTTGATGAATTCCACTGGACCCTAATGATATTTATTCCTGCTACCTTCATTACACATAGTCCACCTGTGCGCTCCGATCTGAAGGTCTCTGTCGTTTCCTCTCTCTCTGCCTTATCTGCCCCTTTGCAGACGCCACAATTTGAATTACAAAAACGAGACTGAGGGGCTGGGGACGCCTGCCCTTCGAGCGCTGCCGCTCCAACCTATTTACCGTCTCCTACCTCATGTTGCTTCTGCTCTTTTCTTTTGCCCAGTCTCTCTATCCCCCTTTCTTTTGCTCTTTCTCTCTCTCTCTTCCTCTCTATCTCTCCTTCACCACCAACCCCCCCAATCCCTTTCTCTCTGTTCACCTCTTTTGCATTTTCTTTTAAGAAGACATTTAATGCACACATATCACTCTTTTGACATGTGATTCCTATGGCTGTGTGCAGATGGAATGTCCTTGCCCTTGTTCATCAGCATATGATGTCAAGAAAGAGGTTTTAAAGGGACTGGCACCACTGATGTTACAGAATGGGCCTGAATGGCCTTAGTGAAAGGGCCTCAGATGAAAGAGCAATAGCACAATGCCAGATTAGTCCTCTAGAAGAATTTCCTGTTTTTCCCTCTTCCTGTGGCTAACGATGTGGAGTTCTTTCTGTGGGGCATACGTCGAGTCTGCCATCAGATGTAAATAACTGGTGACTTAAGACGATAGCCTTCCCGATGTTTGCGTTTTGTGCTGGCAGTAATTTGTGTGCCAGTGTCTTCGGAGAGGATTTATCCACTCGTCCAGGTCAGGGGGTGATTTGTGGCCGAGGGGTGAAACGTGGTAGAGGTGCGGGCCTGTTATGGAAGCACGCTGTGAAAATGGGGGGAGGTTGCCGTCAGAATGGCGTTCATATTTCATGGCTAATGGGCGCGCACTACATCCTGCTCCGCCACAGAACTTCTCCCCCCACCACCAGCACACGCGCGCGCACACATGTTCACATACACACCTACACGCACACACATTCCTGTGTGTGTGTTTGTTATAGTGTGTGTTCCAATTTTTTTTACATTTCATGTGAGGCACGCACACACACACACACACACACACACACACACACACACACACACACACACACACACACACACACACACGCTACACCCTTGCACATCCCCATGTCTTGGGTCTTAAAATCATGTAAAAACAGCAATGGGGCACCAGGGCTCACATTATATGCACAGAATGTCAGTGAAGCAGTTGTTTTCAGTCAATACTATCTGCACACACACACACACACACACACATACATACATACACACACACACAGCATTATTTTAATACACAGTACATCTCACACCCATGCTCCTCAGCTCCAGAAGGTTAATGTACAACACCTACACTCAAATGGAAGCTTTTAAACAGCAGAAGCCCGTGCGACGCAATTATCTTTTAACAGCAATTTCCCTTTCTTCCAGCGCAGTGGTCCCATTTTCGACTGTGATTTCCTGCCTGGGTAATGTAGCGGGCAATAGTGAAATAGTTTCACTCGAAACATCATTGACTATGGACCAAAATGGATCTCCACTTGTGCACTTGTGTATTTCAGGAGCAGAAACAAAACAAAAAAAGATGGCATGCAAATATCACATTTATTTGAAAAGAACAATACAGAACCTGCCTGTGACTATGTTAATTGAAAAGAGTGTGACATGGATTTGGATGTTTTTTTGTGTGCCTGTGTGTGTGTGTGTGTGGAGGGTGGGTTCGGTGGTGGGTGGCAGGATATGATGGCCAACCTAACCCCTCAAACACAATTTTCTGCTGCTTCCGTGAGCAAGTGGGTAATTGATCTGAAATTTTAGTGATGTTCACCGTGTTTCATTCTCCCAATGGGAATAGTGAGAATCAGCTTTTCTCTCCCCCCCAATTCGTCCCTTTGGGAGGCACTCTTTCATTTCTCTTTGTTACTTGTATCTGTCTGTTCTTCCTTCCCCTACATTCCCAGCTGTGATGGTGATGGCAACGGTGTATTTTTTTTTGTCAATTAAATTAGGTGTGGAGATGAACTGTGACCAGTAATCCTGCACTCTTAAAAAAAATAATAATAAAGTAACAGACTTAGAGACTAAGGATGTCAGGAAGACTGATATTACTGATACCATTCGGAATCAAAATTCTGAGGTACCATTTTTTTCCTAAGGTACTGACGTACCATAATTACTGGACATGTATTTTTGTGGATCTAAATGACGCATTTCGTCTAGATGTTTTCTGAGTTATTAAGCTACAGCCAACCTGAAATTTTGTTCTCCTCAAGACCCATTATTCATTTTGTGGCTTCATGCTAGTCTTTAATAAAGAGGTGTAGTGTACGTACTCATTTGAGTGGCATTGTTCCTTCAGTTTTGGTACTGTGATATCCCAACTAGAGTCCAATCTCCCTCACGCATACGCTGAATGGCTTGTTTGCCTGCACCTATGTTGACCTGGCCTATTTCATCTCAGCCATGCCTCATCTGCATTGTAGAGCGTAAACCAGCAAGAGAGCATGAACATGGCTTCACAACTCCTCAGAGTGCTCTTGGAAGTTCCGAATTGAATACAACATTCCAACATTGGGTGGTCCGGTGTAGCATTTCAGTGACTGTTGCATTGACCAGACACATGTCCTCTGATTGGCCCATGTGAGTTTCTGAGTGCAGACTAACTTGTTGACTGTGGATTGGTCTGGTTCTGTTCAAGCCTTTGTCTGGAGCACAGTGTGAGGCTAAGGGTTGGAAGCAGCTGGCAGCTTGTCCACCTCAGCAGACCTCATTAGTTGTGTGTGTGTGAAAGAGACAGAAGAGAGCACAAGGGATAATATACACCTCTGTGACTGTTGGCTGTGTGGTTGTGGTTTAAGCCAGTACGGTGTGTAAGGTGGGTGTATGTGTGTGTGTGTGTGTGTGTGTGTGTGCGTGTGTGTGCGCCATAGACACATATGCCCACACTTCTGTCTGTGTGTGTGAGGAGGTGTGGGGCAGGCACACACTGTATTTTCTCGCATGACATTATCTGCGGACAGCTTTATGCCAGCAGAGGAGGTTCTCTCTCGCCAGCAGCAGGTGGGGGAGCCCTGGATGATGAGAAAGGGGGCCCTCAGCTTGACAGCGGCTACCCTGCCTGCTGCATCTACATGTGGGACTGGAGCCTGCTGACGGCCCCCTCTCTCTCCCTCCCGTGATTAATGACAGTGGAGCCCGTCTGCAGGGGAGTATGTGTGTGTGTGTGTGTGTATGGTGTGTGTGGTGTTGAAGCTGTGGATGTGAGTGTGGATGTGCAGAACTGGTCATTATCTGCGGTCTGAGGTGATGACTTGAGGAAGGATGAAATGCTGGCCAGGAGTGTAGGAGTTTTGACAGTGTGTACTAGAGACCACCTGCTCAGTGAGGATTGTTTTTATGTCTGGGAATATATCAAGGAGAGAAGGCTACAGAAAAAGAAATTTCTGTATGTGTATCTCTGTGTATCGCAGTGATTTTTATGGCACTTTTCTGTCAGTTTTGGTGTGTTCGGTTTGTGTCTGAACCAAATTCCAGTGTCTCCTAAGCTTTTTAATCTCAAAGTTCCAGAATGGCCACATCCGTTCTCAATTCGGCATTCAACAGCTTTTTTAGAGTCTCATCCACAGAAAACAAACAAACAAACAAACAAAACACCCTGGATTCCAGAGCATTAGAATCTGGGCTTCATGCTGGTTGCTTTTGTTTGTTTGTTTGGCTCCCTAAAATGCTGTTAAGGACTGAGTTAGGGTGGAGAAAGTAGGGGAAAGCATATGACCATGTGGTGGCTTAACATAATCCTGTATAAAACACTAAAAGAGTCCAGCCAAGCAGGAAGCAACAAGAGGGAAAAAAATGCACACAACGACTTAAATGAGAGCCAGAAAAAAAACTACTCTTTCTCTCTCTCTCTCTCTGCATCCCACGCTTTCTACAGTCACATTCGTTTGTCAACAACACATTATTAGAATGTGCTCAGGTTAACCACGAGGATTGTGGAGAGAGGCCTTCACTGGTTCAAAAAATGGTTTTGTTTTCAACAAATTGCCCTCTCAGAACATATTGCGCTCTCAGTGAAGGAAGCAAAGGGGGGAGAAGAGTGTGCATGTCATTCTCATCATTGAGTTGTTTCTCAGTAATCATCAAGGCAGTCATATCATGTTCCGCCCGAGACAAAAGGAACAAGATCAGGATTAATATGAGGCGGCTGTTTTGAAAGTATTTGTGTAAGCTGATCCCAACTTACCGCTACGTGTGAGAGGAGAAAATAGAGATGTGAGTGATTGGATTATTTCAGCAGGGTAATTAACAGATGGCGTGTGGTGTATTGCCGATTCGGCGCTAAGACCAGGTGTGTGTGACAGCTGTAATTGTTATGCAGGTGCTATTGTGTGTGTGTGTGTGTGTCTGTATATGTGTGTGTGTATGTGACAGCTGTAATTGTTATGCAGGTGCTATTGCACTGTCTGTCTTTTTGTCTGTCTGTCTGTGTGTGTGTGTGTGTGTGTGTGTGTATGTGTATGTATGTGTGTGTTCGTGACAGAGAGAGAGAAAAGTGTATTTGCTTTCATGATGAGGTATCAGACAGTTTCAGTTGCTCTAGCGAACAAGCCCATATGTGTGTTTTTGTATGTGTGTGTGTGTGTGCGTCATAGACACATATGCCCACACTTCTGTCTGTGTGTGTGAGGAGGTGTGGGGCAGGCATACACTGTATTTTCTCACATGACATTATCTGCAGAGAGCTTTATATGTGTGTTTTTGATGGGGCTTTTAAAGGGAAATTGACTTAAAAGAGAGACCAGAAGATGTGTCTGTGTGCTGCCATTGCTCTCCAGTGCTCCAGTGACCTCCCTGAGGATGTGAGACTCCTGTGTTGACACTAGCGTTGTGATTATTTGTGAGATGTGGGTCTGCAATGTCACCATCTCCACCAGAGCTACGACCCACCACCATGCTCCTTGCCATGTTCTTTTTTTTTTTCCCCCCTTTTAAAGATTTCTCTTTAAGCAGAGCCGCTACTGCTGTGTGTCTTATTAAAAGCTTATCTGTGGACATCAGAGCTCCACCAAACTCGCTGAATGAGCTTCTACGGGCACGTTCCACAAAGCTGCGAACGCCCTCAGCAGATTTGACAGCAAGATGAAGAGTGGAAGTCACTCGTCTTCATCAGTGCTGTTACTCTTCTGCTTTTCTTGAGTCAGCTTATTGGAGTCTTATAAGGAGTCTTATTATAGGGTTCCCCCCCCCCCCCCCTCACTCACACAGACACACACAGAGGGTCTCTGGGAATTTGAATGTGTTAGGGAGGTCTGTATATCTTCCCCTGTTAAGTAATGTACGCACCATTAGCTAAATGTCGTAGCCTTCAGAGGTTTATGGGGTTGAGCCCATTAGAAAGCCCTGGTGGCTGGTGTGGTGGTCTCTGTGTGCCAAGTCTGCAGGGAGCCCTTCGCTCAAAGCCGAAAAAACGCAATTAAAAATAAATGATATTGGATTTCACAGCCCTGGCCTTCCTTTCCTCGCTGGCTGTCTTCCTTCTGTCTTCCCGTCGTTTTGCGGTTCGATGAGAAATTGAATTATGGGTAAAAGTGTGGGGGCGGTCATTGGACAGTCTGTCCCCCACCCCAACCCCCTCCCCCCACACACAAACATCCTACACCTCATCCCCTCCACCACATCCTTTCCACTACCCTCCTCATAGAATGGTGCGCGTCGATCGAGCTGTGCCTCAGGCGAGCATGGTGTGTGGGAATTGCCGGGTCCTGGCCTAATGGAGAAGTAAATGAGGCAAATAGCAGTGTTATTAATGCCTTTTTTTCCTTTTAAAGGCCAGCTGTCCTCTCGGCCACTGTGGCTTCATCCATTCTCACACATGGCGCACAACACGCTTACTACTGGGCCTGCTGTGAGAGTGAACCTCCACAATAGTCTTTCATGCAGGACAGAGTGAGAGAGAAAGAAATGGACACCATTAGTGCATGAGAATGTGGTTGTAGTAGTATGCGTCAATAAAATGGACTGCATTTATGGTGGCTGCCATGCCGGCAGGGCTCGAACCTGCAACTCTCCAGTTGCTGAACGGCATCTCTACCACCTGTGCCACCATTACACAAGACTTACAATGACAAGGATCAGGAATGATTGGTTTCCCCCTGAATGTAGATGCAAACCCATCAAATGTATTATGTATTGTTTCGAATCAGTGTTTGCATCAGAGGAACAGGAAACAACGTAAGATTAGAAACCCTCAGTCACAGTCTTCATGCTAAAAGATGAGAATGAAAGACCAGAAGTGCAGTTTCCCAGACTGCTTTATTCTGGATGCACTAACGACCCCTCCTTATCTTTACCCTACTTGACTGTGCTGTGACTGACGGTTCTCCCTATTCATCATGGGTAATAGCATGCGCGACCCTTCAGTAATTGCTGGTTGGTTTTATCAGCAGAATTGCCAGACAAATTTCCTAGCTTTCATTGGCCTGCACTCTTAGTGATTTTTTTTTTTTTTTTTTTTTTTTTTGAGTCTGTGATCTAATCACCTCGGCATCCTTACAGTCCTCCGTATCTTCTCAGCAGCCTCAGTGCTGGCTGGAGTAGCAGGCCATAAGTGAATGCATCCCTCACTTCAGCCACAGCTGCACTGCACTTTATTAGCTCTATGCTCGGCCATCCTTACCTGAATAGTTCCCCATTTACATCGCTCTTAAACTTACTTGGGTATGTTTTGCTTTAGTTTCCCCTCTCTCTCTTCTTGCTGCAGAATGTGGTGGTGCAATTTTTAGTTGGCTTATGCACCCCCAACCCCCCCCCCCCCTCCCAGCACATCATTTACGCGCACACACTCACCTGCCACATTATTGCCAGGGCTACAGATAAACCGTCCGTTCTGCTCCAAAGGGTTTAACGTCTGATTTTTATAGGAAAGCTGTTGAAGCTGAAGAGATAGCAGCAGCTGCAGCGGTGGTGGCAGCAATGGTAGCAGCGATGCTAGCGTCGCTCAGTGCAAGACCCATGCTCCTGACTGACATTAAGAAGTTGGGTAGCTGAGGGAGGAAGCAATCTCTGCGCAAACAGCAGACTCCTGTTGCAATTAAAGATCTAATCCGCGGCGTTCGACACGCACATGGAAAAAATAGGGTTGTCTTTTGTTTTTATCCTACAGTGGCGGCTGCACCCGTTTGTGCCGGTCCTTTGAGAGAGCAGACGCTAAGCCCCGTTTCCACAGTTTATTGATCGAAGAACAACACCATTTGCATGAGGTAATGGAGCACAAATAGAACTGTGCTTCAGCGATTGCGCATGTCAAGCTCAGGAGATGGCTTTCAAAACAGAAGTCAACAGCCTGCCAGTGATCTGTTATTATGGCTATTATCATCCGTCACCGTGGCTTCAGTTGTTCAGATGTATTTTTGCACCCGGCACATTCACTTCCTAATACTTTGTTTCATCTCAAAGTTTGATCGCAACTGCAGCTGAAAGTCGTGCTTCTCAGAGTTCATTAGGACATCTCTTCAAATGAACTTTTTTTTTGTCTGTGATCATTAAAATCCTTTTCCATTCAGAGTCTGGTTTTGCAATTAAATGGGAAGACCTCTCCACCCTCCTCTCTAATCACTAAATGTAGTCTGTTCTTCCCGACTTTCTCCAACACTGTCCAGGACACACATTTCCCGCTAAGTGCATTAACATCAATGCAGTAATGCATTTTCAAGCTGCGTCTAATTAATTAACCCTAATCAATGCCGCCCATGGCTTGAAATTAGATACGCAAGCAAATTAAGTTGTGACATTTCACGCAAACCATTTTGAAAAGAGCCTCTTGATTTGTAGATTTGTCTTTTCTTGCAGCTTGTATACCAATTCTCTTCTTGCAAAGTGAAAGAGCTGTTGATGTGTTCCCCCTTTGATCATTGTAATTGAATGTGATTACTGTAAGTAAAATCAAACACAAATCAAATTTGATTGGGCATCCACGCCATTTACAAAGTCATTGTTCATTTGATTCTTATTGATTTGCACTTTGGAAATTTGGAGCGGTCCTCAGTTTACCTTTTTATGTAAATCTCTCTCAGTCTCTCCCCTCTGCCTTTGATGGAAGATGCACGCCCGAGAGATAAAGTGGGTATTGTTGCCGTGCCACAACGAGGCGACTGTGGGAAAACAATAGGTTTTGGTTTTGACAACAATCTGCGATTTGTCACGGCAATTAAGGATCTGGGGATGCCAGAGAGAATTTCCACCCCCATCCCCAAATAGCCCCCAACCCCCCCCCCCCCATTCTCCCCTTCAGTGAATGTCAGATAAGGCCAGATAAGGGGAACTCGAGAGTGCTGATGGTGAAAGGGGGGAGGGTCTGTTTGTCTTTTGGTGTGGCCATGTGTGACGGCCCATTTATGTTTAAGCCCAAAAGGCAAGCCACTAACCCCATCACCCCCCCACCGGCTTCCTCAGCAAGGTGACAAATGTTTACTCTTCATGCTGTTTTCCTGCATCTATATTCATTGGCAGTAACACACACAAGGTTGGACCAACTGGCAATAAACACACAGACTCCCCCAGCCTGAGACTGCCCCTGAGAGCCGTATACCTCCATTTTAATTTAAGTTCTGTTTATGTGTGTGTGTGTGTGTGTGTGTGTGCACACGCTTGTGTGCATGCACGCACATTTTGGGATGGGGGGATTAGTGTGTGTGTGCGTGTGTATGTGCTTGTGAGTGTGTGTGTGCGTGTGCACGCATATCGGGTTGTGGGGGTTAGTGTGTGCCAGTTTTAACGTTTAAGCTGCAGGAAAATCAATGAAATTTATCATCTCAGAGGATGCCTAATCTGTAAAGTTAATGCAGAGGCTTAGAAAGTATTGATCAATTGTGAAGGGTACACACATTGTTAATCATACACCAGGGAAGTAGAATAAACACTGGGTGCATGGCAGCAAAGGGTGGGAGTTGGGAGATGAGACTAGTAATTGTCTACTAAGCAAATGTGTGTGTGTGTGTGTGTGTGTTGTGATGTGATGTGATGTGTGTAGACCTGTGCCAGAAAACTGATGGGCCATGAGTTGTGAGTAATTTATTTTCTGCTCTAACATGCTGTCGCCTGTTTGACACGTAAATTGATGGGGCAGAGATGGTCAAAGATCCATCTTATTCTAACTTGGACCCTTTAATTCATTCTAATTTTAGGAGCATTTAAGGAGAGATCACAGTGCTCTGCATGTGTGTGTGGTTGTGTGTGTGTGTGTGTGTGTGTGTGTGTGTGTGTGTGTGTGTATGTGCGTGTGGTGTGTGTGGTTGTGAGTGTGGTCTTTTGTGTGTGTTTGTGTGTGTGGAGGGGGTTTAATCTTCCCATCGCAACCTGAATTGAACATTGCCCATCTCGACATGGCTATGGGTCCTGGGTTTATTCAGCGGTGCTGAATGGCACCTGCATGCCTCCAGTGTGACAGCTGCACTCCCCCGTCTGCTGAAGCCGTCTGTCTTTGATCTCCGATTTTAAAATCAGACGGAATACATTTGCTCCGTCTCATCTTCCTGACATCTGCTCGAGACTAAGTGGCTTTCAGAGTCCTGGATGTGTAGCTGTATTTGTCCAAAGATCATGTGTGGGGAGAGAGGGAGGGAGGGAGGAGAAAATAGACTTTTAATTATTTTCTTGCTTTCCTATTTGTTCATGTCATCTTTTCTTTATCCTGGTGTGGGTGACGAAATTGAGCTGTGAGGCCAATATTGCCTTGACCACTTGGCAAAGCACACACACGCAGAAAGAGAGAGAAAGAGGGAGAAGAGAGAGAGTCATTCTTTTAATTTCCGCTGTACTCTCCCTGAGACCTGTCAAGATTTAATATGTTTTTTTGGGACTTGGGATCAGAAGCAATAGCACACTGTCATCATCCCATCCCTGACTGACAAGCAGATAATGACTTGTTGTAGGTTAAAGCACACACACACACATACACACACACACACATATGCATTTCCTCCTTGTAATCATATTTCCTCTCTTTCCCTCCTTTTCTTCCTGACCATTTGTATGCAATTATCTGTAGACTGGTGCAAATTGCATGTACTCTCCAAAGAGGCTCTTCTTTTCAACCATCATGCCACATGCTTGAGAAGTAACACTGAGTGGTGTGTGTGTGTGTGGTGGCATTGGAGAGAGGTGGGGTCAACATGTTGGGGCACAGCATCCTTTCTTTCAGTGCGCTTTGGAGAGAGCAATTCTCCCACAGTGTGTAGCCCACGCATCCTGGAGGAAGTGGGTCTTGTTATTAAATAAGGCCAAACGTGGGCAGGGTTCCTTTTCATCTGGCCCCAGGTCATCTGTGGACAAGGCTCCAAATTAAAAAGCCAGAGGGCAGCATCCAGTGATTGTCCACCACTCTCTTTTTGTGCCCATCCCCTACCGCCCCCCCAACGCTCCGTTTTTTGCTTCCCCTGTGTTTCTGTCTCAACCCCCCTCACAACACACACACACACACACACACACACACACCACACACACACACACCTTATATACTCAGAGACACACATACACACTCACCTTACTCCGACACACTTACTTACCTTACTCCGACACACACACACATTTTACACTCAAACACCCTCTCTCAAATAGTCTCTCTCTCTCTCCCCTCTTTCCCTTTTTCTCTCTCACACTCACACACACACTTCTTTGAGAAGGAACCAAGGTTTAATTTACTACATGTTATTTGTGACATTCACTGTGCGATTACGGTACTCCGTTTCTCATGTTTCTGTGTCTGTTTCATTAGTCTGGAGACATGCTAATAAATAGGGGCAGATGGGATAAACCAACGTCAGACACATTCAGAAGTTTAATCCGCTATCAACCTCCCGTCCAAGAGGCAGTGCCACAGGAGTGGAAGAGACAGAGTGGAAAGAGAGAGAGAGAGAGAACTTTATTTTCTTTAATAAGCCCAATGCTGGCAGTTACTGCGAGGCCCTGTGCTAACAAGTCCCCCTGTCTTCATGCTCAGGCTTTTCATTTTAATTAGACTACAAAGGAAAGGCAATCCTGCACCCCACTCATCAAACCACAGGTGATTGCACCCACCAGGGGTTCCTGCTCCAGGCTACAAAAAAAGATGAATTAAAAAGAATTAAATTCCAGCCACACTGTAGTGCCAAGAGCTCACGCATTACTCTTTGACTGTGGCTGTATCTCTATTGTGTCACAAATATAATTTTCAAGAGGAATTCCTTTTAACATGTCTTTGTTAAGAGAGGTGTATACATATTTGTTTTTTTTCTTTTTGTTATACACTGCAAAAAATGACCACTTAACTAGTGTGATTTTCTTGAATTTAGAATGTTAATCTTGTTATATTAATTTTAGAATTTATGTACTTTTCGAGGCAGAGTTGTAGGAGACTTTGTAGGAGATTTTGCTTATTTCAGAATTTTCTATCGACTAACTTTCTATTGACTAACTTAAATAATACAACGAGTTATAAGTAGATTTGATTTTAAAACCAGCTACATTGTTGAGGTTAGACAGTTAGACGGAGAGGATTATTTGACTTGTTTCAAGTAATTTTATCTAATTACAAAAGCCTATAAGTATCTGCCATTGGAGCAAGACTGTGACACTTGAAACTGAAAATTACTTGTTAATACATATGCCAGCAACAGTGTGGGGGCCAACAGTGTAGCTGGACAAAGTTACCATAGAAGCATCATGGTTCTTGCTCAATGGCAATATGGCACTTGCTCACACCAAGTTTTGTGTCAATCGACCACAGATTGGCCAAGATGTGACTTTGCATCAGTGGCAGCAGGTATTTTGGAGAGGCAGACTATTATGTCTTAGGGTGTGTTCAGTGTGGTTTCCTACAAGGATTCCAACAGTACCTCATCTTTGAAAAATGGATCTGTGATTCAAAAGATACGTTCATGGATGAACGTTCAATTCAATTCCATTCCATCCATTCCAATTCAGTTCCATTGTTGATCCATTAATGGAGCTGCAGCCGTTGACTACCAGGCTAAACTTGATGTTGAAACTTGGATTGAGAAACCAAGAAGTGTGACAATATCTGACACAGAATATCTGGCTTCAATACATATTTTGAACTTCCAGTTTTAGGATTAGATATAAATTACTGTGGTGCACTAAGGTAATTTAATCATCTCATTAATCTGAAGCTAAGCAGGGGACCTTCTGTCCAGAGACTGGATGGGAGACCACTATGGTTGAAATATTTTACATTAATCAGGATTCATCCTGATTAATGTAAAATATAAGATTTTTTCCTTATTTCTAATCTTATCAGGCCATATTTTCTCGTTCCATTGGCAGGTCATTTTGCTTATAAGAAGTTAATTTTCACTTGTAATGAGCCTTATTTTCCAATTTTTGGAGAGGCACTTGTTTTCCTATTTCTGGAGAGGCACTTTTTGCAGTGTGCAGTCACTCATCTCTTCTTTTTTTATTATTCATGACTTCAAAGCTGTTGGTCAGAGCTGTAATTGTTTGCCGCAAGCGTTCCTTCCACCCACCTTTTGTTCAGTGCAGTCCAACCAGTGAGCCAATTTACTCATGTAATGAGACCATTGCATTAGGAGGGGACACAAGCATCCATGAGACTGTGACGAGGCCCCAGTGTTGGCCTGTGCTGAAGACCCCTGCATGTCAGGGGTGGGAACTTTCCAGGTCTCCTGCCACCTATCCATCAGCAGACTTCAGAAAGGAACAAGCTTTTAGCACATGCTTTGGTGATATTCTAGTCTCACTTTGGTTTAATGACCTGCCCCTTTGGAATGCACCCAACAAGGAATACCCACCACACTTCAAAGGGCAAATTGTCTAGCTTATGCGAAAACCCTGACACACTTGAGTCTTGCTTTTTGCTTTTTTTTTTTGTGGCCTGGAAAAAAAAGACCCATTCAGCCACATTTCTCTGTAGTATCATAGGCCCATTACCCTCTAGTGCCAGGATGGATGGCATTTAAATGTTAAAGGGGTGTCTGAGGAGGGCAGGTATTCAGACTTGGTGTCAGTGAAAGCATACTCATCCGCCTGTAGAATCCTATCACTGTGTACAGATTCCCTATCAAGGCAAAGCAATGATGCATACCGCTTGCTTGGAAGTTTATCTAACTTGTGCCATTTTCTCTGGCACTATCGAAAGCAGTGTTCACATCATTAACAGCGATCAGCTTAGGTCTTTTTTTCCTTCCCAGAATCAAAACTTTTTCTTACAAGTCTTACAAACTTTCACAAAACCGCTTGCATCATCACTTTGACTTAACAGCCCGTCTCTAATGCACAATATCTGTAAAGTGCATTGGCATATTAGCAGCTCCTCACATGTCGTAGACAAGATGCTTATTGGAACAAGATGGCATAAAGTGGTAAGATGGAGGATCCACGACACCTATCAATCGATCCATTTTCTCATCATCCAGCAGCACTGTTTTCCTTCCCCACTCTGTGCAGAGGAGACAAGAGCCACTGTTTGCATCATTGCTTCAATCGGGCAGGTAAATTGCACTATTAGAGTAATTAGTAGCCGCCGTGCCATGGCTTCTTGATGGATTGCAGGTCGGATTATATTGACTTTCTCCCCGGGTGATGTATTGGCTAATTTAGAGGCTCTTAAAATGCCTCTGCCAGTGTCCCCCTGGTCAGCCACTGGCATCTGTGCACAGATAGTCCTCAGACATCTCCCAAACGCTGCAGTCGCAACACACAGACACACACACTCTCCTTCCCTCAACCCCTCTAACACCCCCCCCCCCCCAACTGCCACTGACATTGAATCTTGTTAATAGCCTCATTATTTGACTGCAGATTTCTTTGAGTCCCTGTGGAACTGGGGATTGTAGGGTGTGGGGGAAGATAAGGGAAAATAAAACCGAGAAGGCTGTGTTGTTTTTTTTCCCCATGGAAGTGCTGCTACTGCTGTATAGAGGACTGTCAGGTGATCACTCCTCATCTCTGACAGTCAGGGCGGCCAGATGGAACAGCTGGGTTAATAAATGTTAATATGTGTTTGCGTAGGCTTAATGCTGGCTCCTATGAATAGCCAATATCTGTTTAATGGCTTGTTTATCATTTCACTCCCTTTGCCTTTTTTACTATAGAAAAGTGCACTCCCCAACATGACTTTTATTTCAATTAAAAAGCCCCCCCCCCCAAAAGGAAATCACAAAGCTGTGTCTAGGTTTTGCTATCAATCCCATGTCATTGGGCAAGAGACACAAAAGTTAATCCACAACACCTCTGTGTTTTTAACACACAGAGCCGATGCGGACCCCTAAGAGCCTGAAAATCGCCGAGATCCAAGCCCGCTTCATTGCAGTGGACTGGGAGTCGCTGGGCTACAACATCACCCGCTGTCACACCTTCAACGTCACCATCTGCTACCACTACTACAACGCCCGCAACCAGACCAAGGCTGGCTGCCTGGACATGGACCCCAAGGCGCCACGGCACATGGTGGGCAGCCTGCCCCCCAACACCAACGTCAGCCTCAAGATGATCCTCACCAACCCAGAGGGGCGCAAGGAGAGCGACGAGACTGTCATCCAGACTGAGGAGGATGGTATGGACTGCACACAGACACACACACACACACACACACAGACACGCTCTCTTGGATAAATATTTATGTATTCATAACCACATGCATACAGACAACAGATACTCTTTTTTTCTAAAGGCTCAGACCACACAGATAAGAAACAATCCCACACAGAAACAGGACCCTACAGTATATACCCCCAATGCAGTGTTGGTTTGCAAGATCCAGTGCTCATGAAACCTCTGCGTATCATATTTGCTGTAGATTGACACAGGCAGAGAAAAACCAACTAGTTCATTTGAAAACAATTTTTAATCCACTGCCTCCACCCCCTCCCAAACACACACACCTACACACACACACACACACACACACACACACACACACACACACACACCTACACACACACACACATACTCTCTCTCTCGGATCCGGATCCACACGGTTTCAATCAAACACCTTGTTCTGTCCACCTTTCCACCTGGGTGATTGAATTGCAGTCCACTTGTATTTCCTTTGAATTACCGTGCTGCTCACGCACTGCCAAATGAAAAACTTTGACACACAGTAACATAAAGAGAGACACACACACACATACCCACTGAAAACACCCAGGTGGGATACAGTAAATCAACGCTTCCGAAGCAGGTCACGTCGCCACCTGGCTGCCTGCCCCTTTAACGGCCACTGGCGGGAGAGCAAAGC